>JAECUM010002453.1:0-123341 GCA_016617855.1 Megalonaias nervosa
TGTGTGTGTGTGTGTGTCTTGCTTTGCTTCCACTTCTTTCTCCCTGTTCTATTCAAAAGGAGAAGTCACTTCTCCATAAAATTCAAGTCTAGCTTGCCCCCTGATATTTTAATTTGTACATGACTTACTTCACTTTTTATAACATATGCCTTTTGGAAAATGGTCAGTTTTTTAAAATCCCACTTTGCCCATGAAATTTAGTGGTCTACTCCCAAAATTGGCAGTTTCATAATTATAATTTTGCTACAGGGGACTGTAGTTTATATGCTTGTATATTTTGCAGAGGAGTGGATGCATCTTTGAGTGAATGTATCTGACTGCATGCTGCTTGACTCAAGATGGATAGTGAAGAAGAACATGAGGGAGAACAGAGAACTGATGTTTCAGTACTAACAGGTTTTCTGTTTGGAAACATTGACGAGAAAGGAGATCTTGAAGAAGATTTTCTTGATGAGGTAATTATAAATAAAAAATACCCTAATATTTTCTCAATCTATGTCCAATGTTTCCCTTTATCCTCATTTTGCATCAGAGACCCCCAACATTTTAGTTTGACTCCCAGTTCTGACACCAGGGTTTGTTATTTACTCAGTCTGACCTCCAGTTCTGATGCCAAGGGATTGTTGACTCTCAGTCTTGTGCCAGTAGGGGAAAAACTGTATGTGTATACTCAGCTATCTGATTTGTTAAAGGGTAATCATCTGTTTGAAATTTGCAGTTGTTGAGTACATCCTAAATATGCTTTCACTCCATTATGCATTAGTGGTGTGATGAAAAATATTCAAAGATTGATCAGAAAAGCCAAATGATAAAATATTCAATTACAGTTTTAAATATTGAGACAATTAATAGGTTGTTTTTTAAGGAATATTTAATGTTTTCAATGCATTGTAGTATAGCCTTCAGGCATTTGAGCTGTAACAAGCTCAGTCAGTGACACCTCTCTTGATTGCCCAAGAGAGAAACAGTGTGTAATCTTGACCTAATTACCTTTGAATTAATTTAAGTTGGCTACGCCTTTAATGACTGTCCAAGGATGATATCTGTAAATTAGACATATAGATCTTTGACTTTTATTTCATTATCATGTGTATTTGATGAATTATTGGATGAATAAATCATAGATGATTTGATATAATGATATTTGGGATATCATATGACCAATGTCAGGTTGTACAGAGTATGCACTGGTCAAAACCTTTCATCTGGTGGTCATGTCTGGCAAATACAGGGATTTCAGGAAGCAATATATATATATATATATATATATATATATAGGTCTCTTATCTTCTTAAATATGTGACTTATAAGGTGTGTGAGAGCTCATTGATAAGCAAAACAGTCTCTCCACATTAAAAGCGCCACCTAGATTACTAAATAACATCAAGAAACCATTAAGGACCTTGTATCTCATTATATATTTATTTAAGGGGACCTGTATTGGAAGGTTTTGAACTTGTTGTCATCACTCAGAACATTATGTTCTTGCGGTTTGGGCCCATTTTAGTATCAACCTTGCATTGGCTGCCAGTGGTTTGGGTCCATTTTAGCATCAGCCTTGCACTGGCTGCCTGTGGTTTGGGCCCATTTTAGCATCAGCTTTGCACTGGTTGCCTGTGGTTTGGGTCCATTTTAGCATCAACCTTGCATTGGCTGCCTGTGGTTTGGGTCCATTTTAGCATCAACCTTGCATTGGCTGCCTGTGGTTTGGGTCCATTTTAGCATCAACCTTGCACTGGCTGCCTGTGGTTTGGGCCCATTTTAGCATCAACCTTGCATTGGCTGCCTGTGGTTTGGGTCCATTTGAGCATCAACCTTGCATTGGCTGCCTGTGGTTTTAGTAAGAGTATTAAGTAATGGACAAGTGTATTGGGTTGAGTAGAGTGATTACAGGGACGAGTATTTGTTACAAGTCACTCGTACCATGGATGAGTGCAGGAAAAATTTCCATGAGCCCTGGGAGACCATGGGGAAATGATTTTTCTGTATGGTGAGAATGAGGTGAAGATGGCAAAAATATGGAGAAGTGAGTGTAGAAGGTTAAAAACTTATGATGTTCAAATAATTGCTTTGATTTTATTTGTCTGTTTTTGGCATATTTTCATATCAGATGATTATTATGCTAATGAACTCTTAAAAGATTTTGAATTTCTTTTATTTTGCTTCATCACAGTTATTGTATAAAACAGAAATTGAAAAAAAATAGGTTACTGTCAAAACTTGGCAACTATTTCCATTGTAAAAGTCCTCTTGTGCCAATTTTTTAGGATGAAATATTGGATAAAATGATTAATTTTATTAGTAATGGACTTTGAGATGTTCACTGATTTGTTGTTGATTCCAGCTGTGCTTAAATAAATTTTTACTTGTGTTTTCAAGGATCATGTGTTACCTTTTATCAGGAATTCTATAAATAACAATGTAATTTCTGGCATTTATGATTATAAGATCGGTATCAAAATTTACTACATAGTGTAAAATGTACATTTTGTAACTTTCCACTTTCTGTTTGAAGCAACAACTGACACAGAAGCTAACATTTTACACTGATTATTAATGCATTCTGCTGAAACAGTGGGGCTGGGGGAGGGGATGGTATGAAATCAAGTCTCAGTGAAGTGAACTTTACTTATTGGGTATTCTGGGATAAAGGACTGATGCATATATAACTAATTCACTTTAATTGCCCCTGAGATTGAATCCTACCTGCTTATCTATCTAGCTATCTACTTTTTTGAATGTGATAAGCACTTGTAATTTAAATATAGAAAAAATATGTAAAAAGTATAGTCAGGTCTTACATGGTGATGTGAATGGAAAGGGCCAGATTCCCCCATCCCACAGTCCAATATAATTAACCCTGCTATACTTTGACTGTTAGAAACATCCGATGAACTCTTAACAAAAATATGTACAGGATTTACTCAAAATTATGTACAGGATTTACTCTATCAGTAAACTTTTGCAAGACAGATATTCCAATTTGTTTGTGAGCAAGGTATGAATCATATATGCAAATGTCTCAGAACTGTTTTTGTTTGGGTGGTTGGCTTGAGCAAGTGGGTTACCTATTCAGTTTTCACTATATATAGCAAGGAAAATGTAACCTCTTTATAACCAGCATTTTTGTGTCAAATTTTCAGGATATTTTTATCATGTATATGCAAATGTCCTGTGTCTTTATGATTTTTCTTCTAAAACTTAAAGATTTTTAAGTAACCATCATTCTGATGAGTGGGCATTTCAGTCTGTATTTTTCTGAGTGATCAGTTGGGGTAAATAATTTCTAATTATAACATCACATTAAGAAATGACCCAATACACAGCAACAGAATTAATGAGATCATTGTATTGACTTTTTAATACTTTTTTCAGGAATCCAAGCGGCACCTGTCATCACTGAGTTCCCTTGGAATAGGGTCTATGGTAAAAGAGATCACAGATGATCAGGCAACAGATGCAACCAATGATAAAAATGATGATGCTACGGGTAAAATATTTATTATTTGCAGTGAAAAGCTTATGCTTTCTTCCAGTGCAAAATACTGGCTGCATTAAACAAAATTGCTGTTAAATTTTGCTCATCCAGATTCCACTTAGTCATTTATCACTTTAATGCCATTTTTTCAGTGGCAACAATATATTGAAAGTCAGGCCAAATCAAACCGATTTGGCCAGTTTGGTTTGTTTAGTGCCATGGCAATGAAAGTAAAGTGTCTTTCTCATGGAAGCATCACATTAGTCAGCCTTGGCTGATCCAGCAGTAGGACCCAAACCTGCACCCTTTTGGTCACAAACCCAGCATAATAGCCACTGAGCCATGCTGCCTCCATTAGTGCTGGAGAGTTCATCTGGCCTCTTCTCTACATTCCCAAGTCTGGAGGGGGTTGGTATTTTCTAGTTGCTTTATATTGAAAACCAGGAAACTACAAACCTGATTGTCTGTAATATCCAACCTATTTCCAGCAGTCTATTGAAAGCTAGGCAAATATAAAACCTATTTTGTCTGGAATGATCATTATCCAGCCTGTTTACAGGAGTATATTGAAAACCGGGCAAATACAAACCTATTTGTCTGAAATAATGGTTATCTAGCCTATTTACAGCAACACATGTGTTGGATTAACAATTTAGACTATCTGTATCAGAGGTTACTCTTGGACTGCAAAGAAGAGATAACAAAATTAATTATAGCATAAGGAAAATGACTAACAAGTCACTTTGTTTGGTTGGGTTCAGCACTTTATTGCACTTTAAGCACTTTATTGGCTACTTCATGCAGAATGGGAGCTAAGTGCCTTTCCAAAAATCACACTGAGGGAGCTGCCCCAGACTGGCCTAGAACCAGCAACCCTTGAATTAAAAATATGACACTCTGCCAACCGATGTACTGCATCTTACACACTGCTTTTGAAGTTGCAACTGTTTTTTGGGATGATTATGCAGGAATTAAAATGAACCCTTTGAAAGAGATGTTAAAATTAAATATGTAAATAAAATTGATCATAGTGGCATGTAAGGATTTATAATTAGAGCTCCACTTAACAAATCTAGCAAGTCTTGTAGTAATCGTGTTTGTCTGTCAGTAATTTGTTGTCTGAAAGATGAGTTGACTGTGAATTGTTGGATTTTGACCAAATTTTGCATGTAGTTTTATATTGGTGAGGCCTTGAATATGTTTTATTTCCATTATTTAGATGAGTTATAGCCATTGATTTGTTCGTTGATTTAAACTCAAGTTAACTTTATATTGATGAGTACTTAAATAAGTTCAGTTTACAACATTCCATGACAGTGTTAAAATAGTTATGTCCCTTGGATGCCCAACATCCTGGTTTAAGTTTCTGCAGCATAACTTTACCTAGGTGAGTAGGATTTCAGCCAAATTTGGCTTGTAGTTTTATACTGATGAGATTTTGAATGCCTTCCTGACTTTGGTTTTTCACAGCAAAGTTTTACCAAGTGATTTGATTCAACCAATTTTATCTCGAACATTACTTTGATAAAACATTGAATAAATTAAATTTCCAGCAGTTCATGTCATCTTTTAGAGAAGTTATTTTCCATGAATGCCATTTTCTCCCACTTTCATTTCTGAACACAAATTTGTCTGTTAAAGGCCCTGCTGAGCAAGTTGAATTGAGCAGGGAACTGTCAGATATACCATAACAAATAGCTCTGGTTTCAGTTTTGCAAATTTTTTTTGGTAAATTCTACCTACCTACCTACCTACCTACCTACTCACCAACACACATAATTTATACTGCCCTGTAGTTGTTTATATTATTTTTATTTTTTTATTTATTTATTTGTTGTATCTCAGTTATGGCACTGGTCTATCTCCTATGTTGGTACTTCTTGATCTCATAAAGTCAAGAACCTGTGAAGTTCGTGCTCCCAAATATTGAAAACTTATCAAATTTACTTATACATGACAGCAAAATTTCAAATTGGTGCATCAGTAACATTTTTCTGTTTAAGATATTATATTATTGGCTTTTTTTGCAGATTATGATGATAAGAAAGCAATCAATGCAGTTGATTTCTCTGATATTAATGAAGTTGCTGATGAGGAAGAAGAAAAGACAAAAGTCAAACATGTCATGTCCAGTTTCAGAATGGTTCCAACAGGTATTTTTGCATGCTTGAGACATGAAATTATGTTAGTAAAATGATGCCTATGTTAGGGCTGTTCCAGTAAAACATACCTGGGATCCAGGGAAGGCACTTTTGATGTGGGGTACTCACCCATAGATGCAATTTAGAATTTTCTTATTTTAATATGAACTCTATGAAACTAAAGTACCCTGGCATATATTTTTTAAAACCACAAATATTTTAAAATGTTTTTATAAATGCAGGAAAGTAAATTCTGTCAATTTACATGAACTTGTCAATAACATGAATTTTAGAGGCGTCATGCCAAAACATTGCAATTTGCACTTGATTGGAGTAGACTCTCTAAAACGAATTTTTAGGTACTTTACAGTATTTTGAGAGATTATTTTTTTTATACAAGGATCAGTTTAAAATGTACCATTTCAGTTGATACACCTTCTGATGTTTTTGATATTTACAACCATAATATTAGAGTAGGATGTGATTTTTTTTTTAATTTTATGTTTTGATGTGTTGGTCGATGTTATTTAGATATTTTATAATTTATAATTTTCACTTGATTGGAGTAGACTCTAAAAAATTTTTTAGGTTCTTTACAGTATTTTGAGAGATTATAAAATTTACATACACTTCATTACAAACTAGATTTTCAAAATGAACTAACATTCTCCACTGCTACAGCTAAATGAAATTTATCAAGAAACCAAGGAATATTTTTAAATTCTTTTATAAATGCAGGGAAGTAAATTCTGTCAATTTACATGAACTTGTCAATAACATGAATTTTAGAGGCATCCTGCCAGAACATTGTTAATTTTCACTTGATTGGAGTAGACTTTCTAAAATGAATTTTTAGATACTTTACAGTATTTTGAGAGATTATTTTTTACACAAGGATCAATTTTAAAAATACAATTTCAGTTGATGCATCTGCTGATGTTTTTCATATTTGCAATCATAATATTAGAGTAGGATGTGATTTTTTTTATTATAAAGAATTGGTTTGGAAAAGATCTAAGAAGAGTTAATGACCTAATTGATGCTCGAGGACAGTGGTTTAATGTTAATAAGTTTCAGTATTTTTTATTCAAAGAAATAATCTAGTAAACAAAGACTGAATAAGAGCTATAACTGAATATCAGATAAGAGTCTGCAAAAACTCTTGGATCCTAGTATTTTTTCACAACTACTTGACATTTTAGTGGAGAAAAGGGGTTGCCAGTGAAAGTGCAAGAAATTTATTAAAATAGGGAAATTCTTGATGCAGGTGGCATAGTGAATTTGGTCAAATCAGTGTTGGTCATTGGCAAACAATATATCTTTTACATACTAATAAAGTTTTCATAGATAAGATGGTTTAATGAAATTTATACGCATAATGATCAAAACAAATACATTATTTAAAATTGGTACGATAGATAGTAGGATGTGGGGTTTTTGGGGGCATTTCCTGAATCCATGCAATTTTTGTGTGAACGTGACTTAGATATTTTGGTAGATCTTAAGTCATTGATTATTAACTAATGCACTAATCTAAAATAATTATAATTTCTCTGACAAATACATTACCTGATAACAATAACATTAAAATTACTCTCTGCTACCTCTGAATCCAACCTTGCCTCCTGCAAGATGAAAATATGAAAAATTACATTGCCAATTACCAGTATAGACAAAGAGAACCAACTTTTTCATGTTAACTTCCCATTATGCTAGCTAGGTGGCCACCGGTATCTTGAATGTAACTGGTTTTCACATTTGCTTCATGCTGTGAACAAGAACCTCATGAAATCCAGTTTATTCAGTTCCTAAATTCAACCATCCACTTTTTTATTTCAGTGGTACATTAAATCAGACTGTTGTTTTTTATGGTGCATACAATATTTGTGTAAATTTGGGTGAATTTATTCACATTATTGGAATTATCGTACCATAAATACAGTTCTGTTCTGATGGTTCACTTGTGCTAATGATGCAACTTGGTCTTGTTTCATAGAATTGGTTGCTGTCACTAGGCAACCAACAAATAAATTCACACCTCCTTGATTACCCCATCAAAGAAGCTAAGCTCCTGGATCCTGTACACCCTCAGATACTATCTGAGGTGCACAGAGAACATCCACAGTGGCTGTAAAAGACTTGCTACCACTGTAGTCAGGAAAGAAGACATAACCCTAAAAGTGCTTTCACTTGGCTGAAGGGATTTTCAAATCAGCACACTCTGAGGTCTCACATGATCAGGTTCAGCTGATGAAGATTTCAGTTCATGAAATACAAGTGATTTCCATAAGCCTGTCCTTTGAATATAATGTCTCATTTTGAGGCAGGATGCTCAGGATTTCCTCAACCTCTTACCTATTCTTGTAATGTTAATGTGACCAGGTAATGTATTTGATGGAAAAAATCAATTTCTTATTAAACTATGATTCTCTAATAATACTTCCCTGATCACATTGCTAAAAATCCCTCACACCCTTCCCTGCAATACAAGCATCCTGTTGTAGGTTTTTGCTCAAGTCAAAACTGCTTACATTCCGGATACTGGTGGCCACCAAGACGTATAAAGGGGAGTTAATCTCTGAGTTGTTTCCCTTTGTCAACATGTTGTATAGACAGAATGCAATTTTTGCTGGATTTCAAGGTAGCAGAGAATAATTCTAATGTTAAAGTGATCAGGCAAACATTATCAGAGAAACATAACTTATTTTTAAAAATTAATTTCTCTAGAGAAAAAGTGTGTTTGGTGTGCGGTCAAACTGATCTTTTGTAGGTGACCTTCAAATGCAGGTTCACCTTTCAGACTTGGTTCTCAAACAGATACCATGCATCAAATACCATTTTAAACATTTTTATTATTGCTATTATTTTTATTGTTATTTTTATTACATTGAAACCTCACTATAGCGTGATGATTGGGTCCAAAGGATGCCATCATGCTAATGTCAAACCAGTTAGCTAGACAAAACATTGGGATGGTTGGGTGTGCAAAATTATGGACTTCATTTATGCATTTATCAGTATGTTGTATATTAAATAAGAATTACATGAAACAGTTAATACATATTTAATAGTTACTTTTGTTGGCAGAGAAACTATTTATTGGTATGAATATTCAAATGCATACAAAACTCAGCAGTTCTGAGTAAACAAAGTGCTTGTACTTTCAGTTACCAATTGATCTCTGCTGTGATATTGATTCCATTGAAAATGTGTTCAGAGAAAGCACAGTTTCTACAGATTTTATGCTAAGTCCATTCAAAGCCAACTGCTTAATTTTTTTGCCAATACATTCACACTAACTTAGGCGACACTGTATTCCCAAAACATTCATATTTGCAGGATGTGTCCAGAGGGTCTGATTTCTGACTATAAATAAAATGCATAAATCAAACATTAGGAATTTTGAAAAAGAAGCTTGTATTTAGGCTTGAAAAGTGCTGAAACTGAAAATTTGTTCATGAGGTCAAAGGTATTGACCTTGTAATATATTTTAGATAAACCCTTGAACAGTTGTGTATAATTGCCTGGACCCAATATAAGAATAAATGATTTGATTTCATGAGTAATGAGTGATCAGAATAAAACAAAAAAATTAATGAAATAAAAGTCATTTCAAATATAAGCAAGAAGATTTTTTTCAAGACTGCAACACCTCTTGCCAAATTATTAAATAAAACTCATTTATTTTGTAATCCAAGTTTTGTAGTACTTAAAGAAATAGGTGAAATGTTTGCAAAATTTCTGGAACAGTGCATTTAATCATGCTGTATTAAAGTGTGTTATAGCTGGGTTTCACTGTATTATTATTATTATTATTATTATTATTATTATTATTATTATTATTAATATTTATTTCAGGCAGTTGGCATGATTTTCTACTAAAAGAATTCACTATATAAAATTACCATCCATAAATTCTGGTGAAAAATGGTTTCATTCATAGATTTCTTCAAACTATCTATGTCTGTTTGCCATTTATTATGTTTACACAAGGATTTATTTTTTAGTTCTTTTATGCCCTGTCAGAGGGATTAACATTTTGTAGGTCAATTCACATTAATCAGAATTTACTCTGTGCATGGTAATTAACATTAACAGTTGTTGGTAGAGACTGCTGATTTGTGTAATGGCAACAGATTTAAAGCTATGTTTCTTCTGAAAGTCAGTGTTGAAATTAAAATATTGGTTGTGTTCTCTTTAAATCATTACTACTATCTGTAAACATTTTACTTCTAAAATCCACCCAGATTACCCAGCATTAACTTATTTCATGAATGGGTACAGGGCTTAACATTAACAACTGTCAAGGTTTATAATATAAAAAAAATATACTTAAGATGATTCATATTTGCTGCACCAGTTCATTCATGCACATGACCCGAAAGACTGAGCAATCTATATATTTTTTTCATTTTCTGTATTTTTGCATTTGCATTTTCAAGTGAACATTTATTTGAAATAAAATAAATTTTGGAAAGAAGTTCAAGTTTGATAGCAGTGCAGGTTGAATGTGAAATAAGTTTTTGTTTCAAGTTCTTTGGACAAGTGACAATTATTGTTTGGGCAGATGAATTTCACCACTGATTTGCCTCATGGGACAAGCAGTTTTAAAGTCAAAGTCAGACTCTGAAATAGGCAAGATGCTGCTTATAAACAGAATTTTAGCATCTAAACAAAATCAATAAATTGAGCACAATTCCTTAGGTATATTTATTGTGGTTCTAGTGGAAAAAATACTATCAATATTTAGAATAAACACACACCAGTTCAAAAGAAAATCTTTAATAAGGAATAGACAGATGAGATGTAGCACCATTGTACTTTAAGGAGAATTATACATCAAATTTTGCAAAAAAGATTTTTTGGTAAACTTGCAGTGCACCATCATCATATTTTGCCTAGGTATAGACTTATCAAGGGCCATATAAAGAACACGTGTCTTAATCTTAACTTTGATATAGACCTGTCAAGGGCCATATGAAAAGCACAGTATGCCTTAATCTGAACCTTGGTATAGATCTCTGGAGGGCCATATAAAGAACAAAGTATGTCTTAATTCAAAAATTGGTATAGACCTCTGGAGGCAATATGAAGAACACAGTATGTAATAATCTTAACATTGGCGTAGATCTCTCAAAGGTCACATGAAGAACATAGTATGTAATTATCTTAACATTGGCGTAGATCCCTCAATGGCCTTATGAAGAACACAGTATGTCTTAATCTTAACATTGGTATAGACCTGTCAATGGCCATATAAAAACACAGTTTGTCTTAATCTTAGCCATGGTATAGACCTGTTAATGGCCATATAAAAACACACTATGTCTTAATCGTAGCCATGGTATAGACCTGTCAATGGCCATATAAAAGCACAGTATGTCTTAATCTTAGCCATGGTATAGACCTTAATGGGTCAGTTCAAGAACACAGTATGTCTTCACCATGGTATAACCTTGATATAGACCTCTCAAGGGTCATATAAAAAGCAGAATATGCCTTAATTTTAACCCTGGTATACATGTCTCAATAGTCATATAAATAGCTTAGTATGTCTTAATCTTTAGGTGTTAAATTTTTTAATAGATTATTTTCATTTATGTGAATGTTGTTACACACAAAAAGAACACTTTTAAATTTGATCATAGGTGTGATAGGATTATTTTCTGCTTTTTTTTAAAGAAAAAATTTCAATCAGTAATATTAAAGGTAATGTAGTAACAAACTGATGTAATCATGATAAATTATTTTGATTTTGCCTATATCAGGGTCTAAGTCATGTGATTTTGGGATTCATGATGATTACTGCAATTTTTGCTTAAGTTTGATAGATCAAAATACGCATTTGGTGCAGTTCTTAAAAAATAACTAAATTAAGAAATGACTAGCCCACCTTTAAAATATGTCTTGAACTTTTTCAGCCACTTATTCTCATTTGGTACTCACAGATACCATTTCATATATCATTCAAGAAGGCAAGTAGTTAAAATCATATTTCATTTGATTTTGTTAACCTAAGAGGGGCTGCATTTTGCATGCTATCTCTGAAATCAAATTCTGCTTTCTTTTATAATGAATAGAAGTATGAAAATGATATTAGCACTACATTTCAGTAAGACCGTTACACCAAGAAATCGTATATTTTATCTTTAAATAAGATACATGATGTGTATTTGATCAGAGTCTGATGACTATGATGATGAAGATGAGAAGGACAAAGATTCTATGTTGATGCCACCCCCATCTTGGCTACCTATCACCACAAAGTCAGAGGTCAGGTCGGAGGCAGATGGTGTGATCACATCTGTATCCAGCTACACTTCACAGGTTTCTACATCCAAGATTAAGCATCCCCTGGCAGCAATGCTTCCACCTGAGTTGGCAAATGTGGATGTCACATCGTTGTTTCCAGAGTTCAGGCCAGGAAAGGTTATGCATCATTTGATTTTATATAGCAGTAGAAGAAGAATATTGACTTAGTTGGGTCAGTTGGATTAAAGTACAGACTGATGTCTTTGTCAAGTATATTTCAGAATGTTTGTTTCCTGCATTTATAAACCTCCACCCCTTCTCAAACTTCATAATGAGATTTTGAATTATTTTTTTGCATAAGGTGCCCTTAATGATCAGTAGAGATAGTATAGAGGATGAATGTCAATCATTTAAGTCTAAATTGTGAATAAGGGGAATTCTATTTCCAAAAACAAGTAAGTTTGAGGAGTTCCAGAATTTAAGAAAATCCAGAAACTCTAACCTGAAAATAAGCAAAATTATTTCTTAAACGGGAATTTGGGATGTGGAGATATTTTGGAAATTAGTACTCAAAGCAGAATGCTCCAATTGTATTTTATAACCCAAGACTAAAGTAAAAACTTATATTTTATCAATTTTAATTTGGAAAAAAGAATCTGAGATGTTTACATGACAGTTGGTTGTTCAGATAATACATTAATTTATGCAGATGGTGCAGTAAAAACAAATACTGTCAACACATATGAATGAATCTGTTTTTAGAAACAAATGTCATGAAGCTTGTCTCTCAAATACATTTCTTAACCAAATTAACATTATGAATTAGCTTCCACTACCTCCTGAATCCAGTTCTCCCAGAAAGACAAAAAATTAGTCTTTCCCATCTGTATACCATATAGACAATAGTCATAGTCTCTATGAAGCGACACCATTTGTGATTATCCCCCCTTGTCACTGCTTGATGGTACCAATATACCAGATGTTCTTCTTTAAATTATGCCTAACCTGATACAGCCAAATGTTATATTGATATCACTGCTATCTTTGGAAGAGGTTTAATAGGTCAAGGTGTCAGTGGATGTGGATGATTCGCACTAGCTTCCTTTCATATCCATGTTTCCACAGTCCCTCAGTCTTAGGGAGATTTCTGACTGCTTGTCCGATAAGATGCAGGACACATTCTTGGCCTTCTGGTACAGAATGCACTTAGACACTCCTCTGGGTTTTGGGGGGTTTTGTTCGGTTTAACTTCATTTTTCAGCACATGATAGGCTTTACATGGTGGTCAGTATATTTAGTAAAACAAGAACCTGGGAAGACCCCAGGAAAAACAACTGACCTGGGAAGCTTTTGGCAGTCATTCTCACATACCCATGTTTGTTGAGCTGAGCCTTAGACTCACATGGACAGGTGAAGTGTGTGAGTGATCTGTTAAGCGTAAGTGCTTTAGGCCACTCCGCTATCTAGGTCCCCTGTAAAAGTACTGAGTTTGGATAAAGATATTAGTGGTAGTGCCTGCTTTTCTATCAAGTGTTAAGAATTAAGGCATCCTTAAATTCATTTCTAGACTTGTGTCCACATGTTATCTTTAGGCTTGCAGAGAGAGCATGTAATTATCATGCTTGGGAATCAACATGCTGCATTGCAAAATTTGTCAACAATTGTTAACAAAATATCATATGTACTGATTTAAAAGTTAGATCCAGAACAGCAAAATTAGATCTGCCATCACATAATAATCCAGCAGATCTGGGTCTATGCATTTTCTTAGAACTATAAAGTAGAACAAACAACATAAATATGGACCTGTCATTGCATAATGCATCAGCAGATCATCATTTGTGTTGCTTGCATTTGGTCTTGACTTGTATTTAAATATATACAGTAGTCCACTAAAACCCCTACTGCCTTTTGCAGTCTTGATTTGTTGAGATGGGATGCTTTCCATCTCTTGTCTTCAATTTAGCCTCATTATTTCATTGCCTTAGTATTACTTCATTTTGGTTCTTTCCTGCTGTTTGAAGACCTAATAATAGACACAAGAAAGCATGCTGGACAATAAGTGCCTCTCCTGCTCACCTTTCCTTTCCATTTTTCGTCATCATCAGTTTTAACCCCAATGGCAAAACAATGGTCACCGTTAGTGTAGGTGGATTGACATCACTGATACATAGATGAACCTCAGTATTTACCCAACAGTAGTGTAACACTGTATTTTTTACTCAGTTATTTTGTAGCACACTGCAGTATTTGCTCAGCAATAGTGTAGCACACTGCAGTATTTAATCAGTTATAGTGTAGCACACTGCAGTATTTACTCAGCAATAGTGTAGCACACTGCAGTATTTACTCAGCAATAGTGTAGCACACTGCAGAGTGTACTCAGAAATATTGTATCAGATTCATACTATTGGTAAAGAATGATCGTAGATGGAAGGTAAACTAAATAATATAAATTGCCCCTAAATAAGCATTTTCATGAGACATTTTTCCCTTTGAATGAAGTGAACAAGATCACTTCAAAAGTGTTAAGACCATCTGTGTATCTACAACAGCACAGCTTACATGATTTTTTTATTTCTCTTTGTATTGTGGTGGGGGTGGAGAGATTGTGGAGAGGATTAAGACAATGTCCCTACTCCCATCTCCCTCCATGTCCTGATGGAGTTGCTATAGCTTCACAAGAATATCTCTGTACACAATGTGTCATCATGGTGTTGATAAAGTGGGCACTATTGACAGTTTATGACCATAGCAAGCATGAGATAAGGAATTTTTCTGAGAGAGAGAGAGAGAGAGAGAGAGAGAGATAGAGAGAACATGGTGGGACAATGAGTTATCTAAATTATTGTCCTTATAAATTAATGGATGCCTTTTTTTAATCCTTCCTAATAAAATTTAGACAGCATCAGCATAATGCAATCCTGAGCAAACTATTTTATTAATATGATACGTTGAGCAAAGCATTTAATTTTCAGGGTCAGATATTAATGTTACCATAGGAAATTTCTTTATCATCAGATATTTAGGATTAATAAATGCCACTCTCAGATTGTAAAACTGTGTTATATTTAGAATAAAGTCAGAAAAATCTTTACATGCTAAATCTGATGAAACACAAGCTTGCTGGTCATAGGAAAACATGAATGCAGCATGACAGAAACCTGATAAAAGAATAATTAATTGTGTAATAAGTATGTTGGTATTGAATGTATTAAGTGTGTGAGAGAGACAGAAAGATTGATACATGAGGAGGGGGCTTTTGAGCCATCACAAATACTGGATTAAAGGAGTAAAGATAGGGGCTAAACTGTATCTCCATGCCCTCTTAACATCATGAAAATTGGAATATCATAAATTAGCAATCTCATTATCAACCAAGTACTAAGTGTGTGCATGTGTGATTTGGATTTTTAGCATAGGTTTAAAATTTTTGTGGTAATATCACATGATGCCTGCAGTGTGGCAGTTTGTAGTAATGCCTAACACTGGGGCATCATGCCACAGACATGTAGCATGATGTCCCACCTAGTTACATTATCCAGACACAAGGCCAACCAGTTCTAACACTAACTTCTTAATGCTGAGCACTAAGAGAGGCAGCTGCTAGTTTCATCTTTGTAAGTCCTTGGTATGAATCAGCTGGGGTTTGAATCTACGACCTCCTGCATCTGAGGTGGATGCTCAGAGTGGTCCCCAAATGCTAAATGAAAATACAGTGTACCAAATCGTCAGATTCTTTTCTTAGAGACAGAGGATTAGGACTGATGACAACAACTAATTCAGAAACCTGGGCAATAGATGCCCTGTCATTCAGATGAGAAACTATCTGGACTTTGCCTTCTCTCCAACTGTTTTAATCCCAAAGTGATTAAGAAAATTAAAGGACCAGTCCTGCAAGGTGGTTTTGATTGCCCTCAGATGGGACGGATCCAGGGGCAATGATCTATTTGATCTTGCCATAGACATTCCCAGGTCTTCCAACCCTGACCAGACAGACTTCTGCTTCATATATGGCTCATATCAGGAAATCCCTGTGATAAGGAGTTAAATATTTCATTTGTGTAGATGCTAGAAGGCCCTCCACTTTCAAGGCATGTGATGGCAAGTCATGTCTTAACATCTAGATGCAGTGACAACTTTATTGTTCCTATATAAGTCTCTTTTGCAACAGACTAACTTGTTTCACTGACTGTACAAGGTGAAGAAAATTGTACCAATTAATATTAAACACTACTTATTCATGATTTCTAACACCTTCCGATACCAGGAGAAAGCAGTCCATGGCAGAAGTTTTCTGACTTGTTGGGCAACTTTGATCAGAGATGGCCATGTTCACACAGATTGTTTGCTAGGTGGAATCTCTTGTAGGTTTTTGCATTGCTCAATTAATTAAGTCCAGAATGTCACTCAAGCGGCTATCATTATTTTCATTCTTCCTGATAGCCTTAGCTTCAGTTTGTAGGATGAGTAAATTGCATGCCCTCTTGGTTGACTCAAACTGTCATTATTTCTGCCTGTTTGGTTCAGTGGTTCTAATATTGCAAAAAAGGATTTGTCACCAAGAACTGGGTGCCAGCTAAGGGTAAACAGAATGTAATTATTCTGAGATTCCGAGACCTAGTTTGTGCACCGAGGTGGCACCTTAAAGGACAGAAAACATTCTTAGAGTTGATGGAGACATTTGGTCTGGTTGAAGGAGGAAAAGAAAGATGTAAGCTTGCTAATTGGGTGGTTCACTCTGCATGTCCTGAGATCCCACAGGATCAGGTACCCCATATAAAAATATCAGCACACAAGATTAGAGCCATTCTGCAAGCCTTGCATTTAAATAAACATGGAGATAAATTCTTTAGTGGCAGATGGGATTCCTGACTTCGAAATTAATGGAGGCAATTTTTATTTATTAGGGTTACTTTATTAAAGAAAAAAATGAAACTAAATTCATTCTGAGGAAAAAAGAACAAGAAGCTTCTGTAATATTTGGAGCACTTAAATAACTTCCTACTGATCTATCTATACATTAGCATTACTTTTATGAATTGGTAAATGCAAACAAGTTCTGAATTTTATATTTATTGCTTATCAATTTCTTTCCTTATTATTTTGTTATACTCCAGTACTGTGATACTGTTTTTAATTTTTTTTGCATGGTGCACCCCAGTATTTGTGTTTTACTTCCATTTTAGTGACATAGGGGATAAAAAGAACCACAGTTTGAGAAAGTAGTGTGAACTCAGGGGAAATAATATTTTTGTCTTTCTGGGATGGCTGGATTCAGGCATTAGTGAGATTAATGCTTACAATAAATGTGATCAGGTAAGTATTTTTAGATAAATATAATTTTCTTTCCCACAACATCAGATTTATTAGAAGACTGTGAAAATAAAAAATTAAAATGCTTTTATTGCATTTGCATACATTTACTCTCTCTTGTAGGTACTGCGTTTTTCACGTCTGTTTAAACCAGTTCACATGCCTCACATTTGGAGGAAGAAAAAGAAGAAAAAAAAACCAGAAGACAAGCGGGAGGAAAAGACAGAAGAAAGGCAAGGGGAAAAATCAGAAGGAAAGCAGGTGGAAAAGTCAGAAGAAAAGAAAGAAGATAAGACAAAGGATTTAAAGCCAGGTGAGCAGATTTATATTAAATTATCCCGCTTTTAATTACCATGAGTATTTCAAAATTTGGTAGTGGAACCTCATTGTTTTTGTAGTTATTGAGGTCTGAACTTGTTGTCTTAAGCCCAGATTTATTGCTCACTTGTAAAATACCAGAGAGTTCTCTGTACTTATGATATATACTCGCATACAAATCAGATCTAACTGCAAACTACATAGACCCAGATCTGCCATCACATAATGTGCTGGCAGATCTGAGTCTATGCAGTTCAGATAACCAACATCTCACCTTACTACACATGGATTCAAGTATCAGGCTCAGCAAACATAGGTATATGAGAAAACTTGCCATTAGCTTTCTGTGTGTCAGTGGTTCTTCCTGGGATTTTTCCGGGTTCTTCCTCCACTGGATATACTGGTTGCCTTTCATCATGCTAAAAATGGCATTAAACCCTCAGCTACAACATTTGTCTGTACATCAGTTACAAACCTCCATGAATAGTTTGGAGTTGATGAGAGAGTGACCTCTGTTAAGTCCAGGTGAATGGGATATTTGTTCGATCTTGATGATTTATATCACCATTCGTTCATGTTATATGCTGCCACTCTGGCTTTCAACCAGTCAGTTCAACTGTCTGTCTGGCTGTTCCTGTTGTCTACTGTTAGCCATACTGCATACTGGCTGACAGTTCTGAAGTTTGTGGAAACATGGGGATCGGTTTGACAAATACATCATTTAACCATATTTCCAGAGCTAACTGTCCATCCAACAGTCATGCATACCATCCAGCTAGCAACAGAGCTCATTGTCCAGCACTCTCTCTAGTGATCCATTCCTGCATGTTGTAACATGGCACTTGCCCTGCTCCTGTTTCAACTGGAAAGACATTTGTTCATGACTTATCTGTCAGACAGATTCTGGGATACACTTAGGAATGATTGCAGTGCCTGGCCCATGCCTCATGGAATGTTCAGACATGGAAGTTGTGCCTGAAGTATTCCATCTACTACCACAGTCAGCAAAGAAAGGAAATACCAGACTGTCATTTACATAAAATATGTGATCTGGGCAGTTCAAAAGCATCATGTTTTGAAAGATAGCTACCAGTGATTTTTTTCATAATTTCATAATGCTGGTATCAAACACAATTGGACACATTTACCACTGTGATTCAGACATTAAATCAAAACATTGTGGCAATGAATATGGTGATCCACTTTCAGTAAAGCAGATAAAAATGTTTTCCATGCCACCTCAAAGTTTGTTCATAGTATTATGGCAACATATTCCAACACCGTGCAGTAATATACCTTTTTACTGTAAGGTGCATTTACAAGATGCCAACTTTTGTCTCACCAATTCCAGACCCAGTAGCCTGATCGATGGATGCACTATGGTCAGTTGTGAGGAGCTTTAGGCATATGACAAGTCCTCCTCCTCCCCAGTTTTATTAATGAAATAATTCAGAAATTAAGCTGTCATACCTGCAGAGTTATTCTGACAACGCCTCACAAATGTGCTCAGAGAGGCCAAACTTGATCAAACGACCAGTTGCAAGTATTTCATCACAGCCAGGACAGGCTTTTCCATCATGGCTAGCTCTTTTCAGGAGAGCCTTGCAAGGAAATAAATTTCAACCTTCATCTGTGGAGAGAATCTCACAAGCTAAAATGACCTCCAACTTTGAAGGCATATGAGAAAAAGTGGTGCATTTGCAGGGACTGGTACATGGTCAACAGCATTGTCTTTTGGGTGCATCAGTCCTGTGGTTGCTGATGTTTTTCTTAGTCATTTTGAGGAGAGATTGTTAGCTGTGATTACTATCAAAGAATATTACTCCATGATAGCCAACAGTTTAAGGCATGATAAAGATCTATCAGGCCTGACTTTGATAGCGGGATAAGTTTCACCCTGTGTCATAAATGAAATTTTTCAGGTTGCTTGGTGTGGCTCAGCTTAGATCATTTACCATGACCTCACTGAAGCTGCTATCTTATAAGACATGTTTTATGGTAGATTTGGCTTCAACATGCAGAGTAAGCCAGTTGAAGGACCTTTCAATCTATCTGAACTATCTCCAGTTGAGATTAGATTGTTCCTTGGTCCTATTGATACCACTGTCAGCAGGCAATCAAAAACTAGTTACTTGCTTTCTGTCATAAATTGATATGCTAGGAAGGGCAGTGCAAAACCCTGTTCATGCTTGAAGCACATCAAAAAAAGTTGGGTTATAGGGGATATAACCCTGCAAGCCCAAGAATCATGGTTGAAGTGGGTAATTCGCTAATTATACAGGAAAGATAACAATATTTCATATTTTCATGATTGCTGGACTCGAGAAGTAGTGGGATTTCTTTCAACACATTAATGTGATCGGGTATTTTTTCTTGTAGAAACATAATTTTCTGAAAAATCTGCTTTTCAATACAACACAACCATATTAAATATTGATAGTCAATGTTTGTATTGCGCTTTAGTTTAATAATGGAAAATATCATAATTCATGAATGTGTTGACATGTGTTCTCTCTGTTAGTATTGTTTGCAAATATAGTTCAAATACAGATCTTGTGTATGGTGGATTCATTTACCGTCAACTTATGATCAATTCTTTCACAAAAAAAGTAAAAAAAAAAAGAAATAAACAGATCCCAGAAGGGCATAAGGAATATCAACTGTTTGTATGTGAGCCAAGGTCCAGTGTCAACAAGGAGATAAACGTGATAATAGCTGCTGCATGATGGGACAATAAATGTGACCTTTTTGTGTATTTTTAGACCATGAAGCACTAAAGGAGCAAGATGGGGAGGGGCAGTTAAAGGCTGCTCCAAGAAATGGGGACAAGGCTATGGTGGTTGTGCAGGGGAAGGATGGTCAGGTCCATATTAAACAGGAACCCATAGACATTACAGATTCTGCAAATGTTAAGGCAGAACCCCAACAGCCCTTTTCACCAGAGTATGGACCCCTACAGTCCTTTTCACCAAAGTTTGAACCAGTAGAAATGGAACCTGAGCAGCAGACTGAGATTAAACAATGGAGAATCAGACTAAACTTTGGTCGACTTCCTGAACCAGAAGAATGCATGTCTGATGATGAGGTGAGTTGTAGGGGTGATTTGCAAAGTTAAGGGTGAAATACAACAGAACATAAAATGTATACAGTGGAACCAATTGCCCAGAACATAACACAAGCATCTTGAAATTAGGCCACTATTTAAATGAGCCTTTAAGATCCTTCTTACAGTGTTCATTTTAGGCTGTGGTTGGTTGATGGCTGAACGAATCAAGCACACACCATGGTGGCTAACCAAACTGAATGTGCTTCCAGAGATGCATAACACAATTCAAATGACTGATCTTCATGTTTATTGACTTTGATCAGGTTGGGCACCAGTTGAGAGCACATGGCCTAGAATTTTGGATAGCAAACCGTGATCAAAAATACTCTGCTTCATTTATTTCCTGAGTAGTGTATATGGAGGAACAAATGTAGATTCAGGTTTCTAAAATAAAGTTTAAAGAGGGGATAGTTAATCAAGCACGACAAATGAGATTACTGGTATGGAAGGCCCATTGTAGATAATGAAATGTGTTTGAATTTTCTTGAATAAGCAGTTATATATAAGGATGTTTATAGCACCAGTTTGCTTTGTAGATCTCCATGTAGTTTGGTGCCCATGTGCCCCACATTTTCCATTCCAGGAATAAACACTGCTGTACACAAAATATAGTGTCATATACAGTTACAAAGTTCAAGTCCGATATAAATTATGTTCCTATTTCCTTTAGTGCAGCCAATTTGTCTGTGCCACTTTTTGGGCCATAATGAAAAAATGGGACATCCTTTCTGTACCCAGATTTGTTAGCCTGAATGTCCTGTTCTTGGTTAATGGTTGGAATATTTATCACTTGTGTTTCAACACTGTCAAATCAGAAATATTCATGGAAGATTTATTTATTTTAGGGGTAATGAATGCCCACTAAATTAATTTGTTTTATTGCTATTTCTCCTAAACTGTTGGATGAAAGTCATGAAACTTGGATACAGTTTCATCCTGAGATCTGGTTGGTTTTGAATGAAAATGGTACCCCTCAAACATCAAATATGTCCACCTTGCTATCTTAAATGTCTTATCTTGACTTTTCGTGAATGGATGATCATACTGACATGGGGATTTTCACCTCCCAAAACCTTCTTATAACTTGTAGATGGTCCTAAATGAGTTTTGTGCTGATCTGACTTTCAGTATGTTCACCATGGTTGCTATCTTGAAAATCTTGTTATTGTCCCTCCCCGCCACCTTTCCCCAAAAATAGGAGACAGAATCCTCATTTCCATCCATCCATCATACTAAAATCCCATTTCCATCCGTCCATCCATCATTCTAGAATCCCATTTCCATCCATCCATCTTTCTAGAATCCCCATTTCCTTCAATCTATCAGTTTGTTAAAGTTTCATTTCTGCTTAGTAACTTTGAAGCCATTTGAGATTAACTGAAAGAGCTTGTTATACTCGTACATCATCATTAGAAGGTGTTGCATACCACATTGGGGGTGGGTGGGTCCTATCTTCAGGGTCATGGTAATTTGAGTATTTTAAGTTTCCCAGCACACTTTCCATTTTGCTCTGTAACTTTAGAGTCCCTTCACATTATTATCATCAAGTGTGGCATGTACTACATGAGTGGCAGGGATTGCAATAATAATAATAATAATTAATAATAATAATAATAATAAGAAGAAGAAGAAGAAGAAGAAGAAGAATATTAATAATGTAAAGAGGTTAACTCAGTTAAATACATATAAACTGCCTTGAGGACCTCTAGTAAAAGTTATCACACACACACACACACTGAAAATGGTTACAAATAGATGAGAGAAGAGATTTTATGGCAGCAGTTCAGGTTTTAAAGGTGTCAAAGGAGATGTTCCAGTGTGCATGACTAGATTATTCTCAAAACATCTTCCTATAATCTAAGATCAAATTTTAACAACAATTTAGAAGTACCAAAACCTTGCATTAAACAATTCATTTTAAGTATATACAGTTTTTTTATTAGCAGTTAATGCTAGTTTCATCATTTTAAAGTTTTCTTGTTCTTTTGGATTGAAATGTGTGGATAAAATGTAAGGGTGTAACGATATACCGATTTACCGGTAAATTGCAATACAGAATGCCTGAAACAGTATATCACGATACGAGTATAGTAATACTGGTATACCATTTTTTTTTTTTCTTCACTAACATTAGCCTATCCGGAACTAGCTTTGAAAACACCAATGTCTTTTATTAGGCTTAACGTATTTACCAAAATGGCGGCTTCTTTGTATGAGCTAGTGAAGAACCCAATAGCAGAGAGTTCTGTTTGGAATAATTTTTCACTAAAAAGGGAGTTTAGCACTAATACAATTGACGAAACTGTCGCTGTGTGTAATATGTGCAAAACTGAAATGAAGCACGCAGGTGGTACAACAAACCTCTCGACTCATTTACAGCATCACCATCCATCAGTACTTTCCATAAGTACTGTGCAACAGAGTGACACAACCTCTAATGCAACAGCTGAAGGTTCCATTAAAAGTGTATGTATTGTTTTAGATCGACAACCAAAGATTGCGGATATGCTGGGTGCATAGACTAAATACAAATCTTCAGCACTAAGGTCCACAGCTATCACTTGTGCCATTGCTAGTTTCTTCATTCACGATTTGTGGCCGTACAGTGTTGTATCAAACAAAGGACTTGTAAACATGGCATCAATGCTTGATCCATGATATGTTGTGCCATCTAGGCAGGTCTTCTCTGAGAAAATTATCCCAGATATGTATTTACAAGTCAAGGAAGATGTAAAAGCATACTTGCACTTAGCATCAAAAGTTGCATTAACAACTGACAGTTGGATTTCCAGAACAATGGAATCATATGTTACAGTAACTGCATGTTTTATTTCTCATGATTGGACACTTCAGAGTTATGTGCTACAAACACGGGCTCTACCTGAGAGTCACACAGGTGTAAATATTGCTGCAGTTCTGTTGTCAGCTGTTAATGAATGGGGAATTCCATCCAATCCTCCACTGGTAACTAACAATGCTTCAAACATGGCTGTCACAGCATCAGAAGCAGGATGTAACCCACATATTGGTTGCTATGCACACACTTTAAATTTAGCTGCCCAGAAAGGCCTGACAATCAATGATGTTAGCAGACTTCTTGGCAGGATGAGAAGAATTGTCAGCTTTTTTCATCACAGTGCAATTGCTGCAGGAATACTCAGAGACAAAATTAAGCTCCTAAACTTACCAAAACACAAACTAATTCAAGATGTTTGTACCTGATGGAACTCAGCAGCTGACATGATTGAAATTTTTCTGGAACTACAACCAGCTGTATATGCTGCCTTAACCAGCAGAGAGGTGTGCAGTGTGAACAAAGATATAAGTACCTTGTCGGAAACTAATATTAGCAATGCTGAAGAAGTATTGGCATGTTTGAAACCACCATGGACAATCACAACAGTTTTGTGCACAGAAGAAACACCCACCATATCCATCATTCTTCCACTGCAGAATCAACTGTTGACTACACTTATGGCACCATCCGATCATGATTCAACATTAGTGAAATACATGAAAGCAGCTGTTGTGAATGATCTTACAACCAGATATGAAGGAAACAAGGATTTCCTCCAGACAGCAACTGCTCTGGACCCCACCTCCATTTTCTGCCTTACAACAATCCATTTGAACCCTTCAGCCGCTTGGCTCTCGCTGCATCCACTTCTTATGAACAGAATCAGCCAAAGAAAGTTAAACAGGAATGCCAGCAGGATTCAGCTACTGATGTTCTACTTTTTCCTGCATTACCAGCCTTGTCAGCTGAGGATATCAGCACAACTACATCTCAACAAATGAAAAGGATAAAGACAGATGATGATGCTTCTGACTCATCCACATTAGCTAAAGTTGACTCTGTTTCTATCTTATCTACATCTGCTGATGCTTGCATTGCTCCAAAGATAACTAATGCTGGTCTTGCTTCCATTTTTGGAGATGTATATGTTGTGAAAGTGGAGAAAAATACTAAGACTGTTCTTGAAAAAGTAACTGAAGAAATTGAGAGCTACAAGGATCAGGAGTCCATTCCTCTTGCCCAGAACCCATTACAATGGTGGTGAGATCATCAACATCAGTTTCCTGTGTTATCCAGTTATGCAAGAGAGTTGCTCTGCATACCAGCAACATCAGTCCCTTCTGAAAGAGTCTTCAGTACTGCAGGAGATATTGTTTCAAGCCAAAGGGCAGCAATCAGTGCAGAGAATGTTGATATGCTACTATTTCTGAAGAAGAACATGACTATACCTTAATGTCTTCTTTGTAAACACAATGAACTCTGGACTTTGATGGATTCACTTAAGAGGGCTAGGTCACATAAACAAGTTTCTCTAGAAAAATGTTAATTTGCTAATCCTTTGTTTCAAACACAGCTAAATAAGCTGACATCTTCCAGTTTTGTCCAGTTGTAAAAGACTGTTTTATCTAGTCACATTAAATATTTTGTGTTTTTTCTTTTATTGGAGAAATGTATAGCTTGACAGTGTTGCCAAGTTATAGATGAAAACAAGGGGTTTACATCAGTGATCAAATTACATTATTACTTTAATTTTGATTGTCACAAAAATACTGTTTCTAGTCAGCCAAATTAGGTTCTTCTGTGATTTTATTTCTGCTGCCTGTTAAGTAATTAGTCTCTCAGGTTCAAACCAAGAAAGGTTTGGACTTCTTATTATATGTAATTCTGCATGAAGATGACCTCCCAGTGTGGCCACCACAGTGTTTATCATAAAAATCTTGTAATACGCCTCCTGAATGTATGGTTGTATTCACATGGGTTTTTTACACTTTTTGTGCCATATGTTATAAGCCCTTTATTCAAACCATGCTGGTCTAACCTCAAACATTGCTTCATTTATGACCAACTTGAGAGTCTTGTGGTTACTTTTATGGAATGGATGCTTATATCTAATTGGGCTTATCAGAGTATGTCCTGAATACTGATTGGTCCTTTTATGGCAACCACAGTGACCCTGTCTGAAATCTTATGATGACTCCTTGGAAGAATGGTAATATTGACTTGAGGTTTTCAAAAATTACTTCCTGCAATATGTAAACCTTCAAATTTCAGTCATCTTGGTTTGGTAGTAATTTAATTAGATCAAATATTCTGCAAATAAGCAGGCATGGCCAGTTTTACTTTGCTGCCCTCTGATAAATATTTCTTGACTTTTTCTAGGAGAGGATGATGAAGGACCTGGAACCCAATGTTTCCAAGAATAAGCAGGAAAATGATGATGATGGGGAGGGACAGATCAAAGTAGCTGCCTGGAGGTATGGCCCTGCACAATACTGGTATGATCTTCTAGATGTGGATGAAACAGGACAGAACTTTGACTATGGCTTTAAAGTTAAAAAGGTGAGCTCTACCAGATTTCTCACATATGTACATTGCATAGATGGTTTTGACATATTCTTGTATATGATACTGCATTTATATTACTCACTTGGGAGGGCAATTAGAAAAGTCTTTAAATCTAATGCTATTTTCAAAAAAGAACCTTGTTTTTACAAATTTTTGCATGAAAGCAATAATCTGCATCATAGTTCAATCTGAGAATTGCAGATGGCAATTTATATTCAAGCAAATTTGTATAGCAAGACATCAGAATTCCTTCATGAAGTGTCACAAATATTATGTTATCGGGACTACTTCAGTGGCCTAAGTGGTTAGAGCGTCTGCCATGGATAGGGGAGGTCGCAAGTTCAAACCATTGCCATGTCATATCAAAGACTTATAATAATGGTATTAGCAGCTGCCTCGCTTGGCGCTCAGCATTAAGAGGACTGGTCAGCCTGGTGTCAGGATAATGTGACTGGGTGGGACATAATGTACATGTCTGCATCATGATGCCCCAGTGCTAGACATCATGTTAAACTGCCACACTGCAGACACTGTAGCTATATGACTGGAAAATTGTTAAAGCTACGTTAAAATCCAAGTCACAAACATTCACATGCACAAATATTATCCCATGCATTTTCACTATCTAGAAAGTCATTTTTATCGTGAATTCCTTTTAGCTCTACTGGTTATAGACTAGAAGCGTTTTGGGGATGGTCTGTTGTCTGTCTGTCCTTCAGCACAAGTTTTCACTACTTATAAACTGCTTGGAAGATTGCTATGAAACTTTACACATGCATTCTTACTATGGTCTAGTTGGTCTTAAATGAAAATGAAGCCATTCAGACATCCAATATGGCCACCACAGTAACCATCTTGAAAATCTTGTTATCACTATTCCTGAATGGATGGCCATATAAACATGGGGTTTTACTAAAAGACTTCTTGTTATATCTAGTTGGTCCTGTATGAAAATGGTGTTGATCGAATGTATTATGGCCACCAGAGCAGTCATCTCGAAAATCTTGTTTTCAAAACTACTTTTGATTGGGGGTTTTCTCAGAAAGACTTTTTATGATGGCTAGTTAGGTCTAAATAAAAATGGTGCTGATGTCTAATAGGACCCAGAAAATGTTTGTTTCCTGTTACACAGGTTTAAATTTAGGGTAGGTAGGTAGGGTTTTTTATGTTAACATTATATATATTATACTAAGCACTTCAAGTACTGGGCCAAACCAACTCAGTTAGATGCACAAATCAATTTAGGGATTTTTCTTTTTGAATTTTTTTTTTACCACTGGGTGCTAGGGTTGGTAATGAAAAACAGGGATTGTTGGCTGACCAGAAACACACCTATCTTGGGGAGACCATATGGCCACTGCCATGGCCATCTTAAAAATCTTGTTATCATTACTCCTTCTGGTTGGAAAATTATCTTCACATCAGCGTTTTCACCAGAAGTCTGTGATGTCTCCTTGGTCCTAAATAGAAATGGTGTTGATCTGATGGCCAGTATAGCCATAAGAGATGCCATCTTGAAAATCTTTTTGTGGCTACACCTCCTAAAAGGATGATCAGATCAACATGGGGTTGTCACCTGAAGACTTCTTATGATATCTAGTAGATCCTAAATGAAAATGATGCTGATTAGATGTCCAAAACTGGCCCCTACAGTCACCATCTTGAAAATCTCATTATAGCCACGTCTCCCGAATGAAATGTATTGTTGGCATGGAGTTTTCACCAGAAGATTTCTTTATGTCTAGTTGGTCCTAAATGAAAACAATGCTGATCATTTTGAAAATCTTGTTAATTAATTAAATAGAAATGGTGCCAGTCTGATATCACATATCTTGTTATCATTGTTCCTCCAAACAGAAAGTAATGTTTCCACCAGAAGACTTCTTATGATGACTTGGTGGTCTTAAATGAAAATGGTGTCAAGTTGACATCCAGTATATCCACCACAGCTTTTAATTTTAAAATCTTGTTATCCATGAAGAATATCAAGGATGGTATCAACACTCAGCAGTTGAAAGGTAGAAATGGTCTTTTCTTGAATTCCTGGAAATGCTTTTCAGCCTTCAGAGCATCAGTCCCTTTGAGGGACTTTTGTTATTTTTGGGGGACCACCTGTGGGCTCAGGGATGTAGAATAGGCCTGGTGCATCCTCCTGTATGTTATTAGAGGCCACTAATGGGGGCAACATTTTTGCCCAGAGATATGTCATATTATGATGCTAATGCTGAGATCTTTTTAAAAGAGCTAGGATTATATATAAAAATACAGACCTTGCATTTTAAGGATTATTCCCTTTTTAGCCTTTATTGTTGTATGCTATTTTTGGGATACCTGAACTTGCTTGCCACTCTACAGTTAGGATTTTGGTGATGTCCCATAGAACTCAATACGTACATAAATTTTGACTTTGGGGGTACCTTTTTGTGGATTTCATAGTTGCTACAAAGGAAAGATTTACATATACAAGAAACTATGATCCTTTTTTTGAAGACATTAGAACACTTCCCCAATCCACTAACTGAATTCCAAAGAAAATGTCTTTTATTTTTTTTTCTTTGCAAAAGTGCAAAAATTATTTCCCATGCAGTGGGTTTATTTTAGACCCGTGATTGCTGAAATCACTGCTAAACTGGAAGAATCACCTTAAAAATGATGAAGTGTGAAATAAATTCCAGGTAAGCTTACCATGAGGACAGCAAAACCTGTAATATTCAGTAATATTAATGAAGGTAAATCTGATCAGGTAAGCACTTGACTCATCATCCGCTACCATAATCAAGTGCTTACTAAGGGACTTTATGCAATTGCACAGTGAGATGCTTTCATTGATTATTTTGTTCTTGAAGTGTTTTACCAACTGCATTTGGTTGTACAATGGCTGAATTTCAGTTTTC
Source organism: Megalonaias nervosa (assembly GCA_016617855.1). NCBI lineage: Eukaryota > Metazoa > Mollusca > Bivalvia > Unionida > Unionidae > Megalonaias > Megalonaias nervosa. The sequence continues at coordinate 28,868 of JAECUM010002453.1, forward strand.
AGTATTTCATGGTAATGTCTCTGCTGTTACACTTAAGTGGTTAAAGCATCTGTCTCGGATGTCAGAGATCATGGATTTGAACCCTGGCCAAGACCTACCAAAGACGTACAAAATTGGTACTAGCAGCTGCCTTGCTTGGCGCTCAGCATTAAGAGGTTAGTATTAGGACAGGTCAGCCTGGTATCAGGATAATGTGACTCAGTGGGACATGATGCTGCATGTCTGTGGCATGATGCCCTAGATATCACTATAAACTGCCACACTGCAGACATTGTAGCGATATGACTGAAAAATTGTTAAAGTTAAATTAAAAATCTAACTCACACACACACACACGCACGCTGTATTGTTACATGCAGTTCTGATGCATACAACAGACTGTCTTTGCTGTAACATGATTGCTGCTGCTGTGCTGAGACTGAAGATAACAACTTAAGTTTTATCTTTATTAATTAAAATTATTTATCGAACATACTATGAGAGGTATGTTCATAAATAATGTTCTTATATAAAAACTTCACATCCCAACACACACCACCATTTCCACCTCTATAAAAATGAAAATCTCCCATATGAAAGTGCCATTGAAAATAAACAAATTACCTTATTTCAGTGTAGTATGGTTTATTTTTCTTTGTTGCTAAACTTTGTTTTAAAAGGAGGAAGAAACAGAAGAAAAAAAACTCAGTAAGAATGAACTTGAATTTCCTGATGAAGCATTCCTAATGGTGACCCAGCTGCAGTGGGAAGATGACATCATCTGGAATGGAGAGGAGGCTAAGCAGCGGGTCTTTCAGTCCCAGAAGACTCATGCTGCCGCAGCTGGATGGATACCTAGCACAGCACATAGGACTGCAGCTCAATACCTCCAACAAAGTAGGTGCCTTTGGGGTTCTGAACTTAATTCCCAGTATTGTTGTTTCATACATTTTGAAAACTCAGAAAGTTTAATATGAGTTTTACAAATCTTATCAGATCAGGAGAATTTTCATTGATCCAGTTTTTTATACAGAGAAAGTTCAGATATAGCTGAATTAAAACAAAATATTTCAACACATTTTTATTTAAATATGATTAGGTACCTTACAACCAAATCGGTATGTAATTAAAGGCTATTTTAAACCTATCAGAACTGTCTGCGTACAGTAAAGCATGTAAAATTATGACACTATCACACAAAAGACACTTAGATGACATATTTAATGTTTACTCAAGCATTTAGTGTGAAATGCATGCTGATGTCAACTCAAGCACTTAGTATGGAATGCATGCTGATGTCAACTCAAGCATTTAGGGTGAAATGCATACCGATGTCCGCTCAAGCACTTAGTATGAAATGCATGCTGATATCAACTCAAGCACTTAGTGTGAAATGCATGCTTATGTCAACTCAGGCACATAGTGTGAAATGCATGCTGATGTCAACTCAAGTACTTAGTGTGAAATGCATGCTGAAGTCAACTCAAGCACTTAGGGCTGTTCCATTAAAACATACATGGGACCCAGGGAAGGTACTTGTAAAGTGGAGTACTCACCCATAGATGCAATTTAGAAATTTCTTATCATTTTAATATGAACTCGGTGAAATCAAAGTACCCTGGCATATATTTTTAAAAAACTGCCTTCCCTGGGCACTATGTATGTTTAAATGGAACAGCAGAAAGAACTGTTAAACTTTGAAATTAAATTTGGCTAGCATGTTCGTTTCTATGTAGATAGCCTTATTAGATTTTCAGCCATTACAGCAATTTATCTACATAAGACCTTGTTGACACGATTAGGCAGAAGCCACTTGTGGTAGACAAATGAGATTTTATACAATTATTTGTATTTATATGTGAATGTCCTGGTTAGATTTTCAAGCTTTTAGACTAATGGTTCAGTTTTTTTGACACATTTGTGAACATTTTTGTTTGACTTAGACTTTAGGGCAACATGATTAAGCACAAACCACTTTGGATAGACAAAGGAAATTTGGTAAATTTATTTGATATTTATGTTAATAACCTCGTTAGATTAATGAATCTAAGACAATTCATTTTGCAAGAAGCTTGCATGCCCTTTTGACTTTTGGGTTCAGGTCACAGTCATAGAAATTAATCCCTTTGATGCTCGTGTTTTGTTTGGTGTTTTTACTTGAGGGAAACACAAGTACATTATTTATTGCACTGTCAAAGGACACTTCACAACGGTTTGGTTTAGTATTTTATGTTACAGCAACACAAATAGGTTATTTAGTGCCCAGGCAATTGTATTAATGTGCCTTGCTCAAGGACACACCATGGTAGCTGACCCAGGCTGGTCTGATAGTAGGATTCGAACCTGCACCTTTTTGGTCATGAGTCTGGCACAATAACCACTGAGCTACTGCTGCTCTCACACACACACATCACAATGGCTGACCTGGGCTGATCCCAGTGTAGAATTTGAATATGCACCCTTTTGTACACTAGCTGCGGAGCCACATGGCTCCTAAACTCCATAATGGCTTTTATACATGGATATGATGAATCATGATGAAGATAAGACAGTTCCTTCTGAAACATGACTGCGGAAGAAAAACCCCAACTTCTGACCATGCATTATATGTACATCCTTGAAGGTTCTTGAATTTAAAGGTTGCATTGAAAAAAATCATTGAATTTGAGGAGTTGCAGTGAAATTTATCCTTTAAAGGCCCTTGAATTTGTTTAAAAACCCTTGAATCCATAGATGGAATACAAAACATTGAATTTGAATAAAATTGACAATGTTTTAAATTCCGATCATTTTGTTAATCATATATTTTTCAAAATTAATGAATAAAATAATAAAATTGGATAAAATTACATTGATCAATTTGTAACTGGCACTGTTAGTTCCCAGATGGAGTAACATCCCTTTGCTATAGTGGCATTAGTATTAGATGTATGATATACAACTAACAAGCTGTGAAAGAAAACAAATTAGATTTGAATATCCAAGTTAGTGGTTTCTCTTCTTCTTTATATCATTAATACAGTGATCAACAAAGTAACATATGGAAAAATTAAAATTTCTGTGATAAAACTACTCCATGAAAAATTTTGGAGGTCTTGGAAAACTCATTGAAACAAATTACTGGTACCATGGCTGTATGAACCATGCCATGGGGTCAAGTTCATACATTTTACAGTATTGCATCCATCATGGGATCAAGATCAGGTGATGACCTTCTTGTCAATAGGAGAATAAATAAAATTATATATTTTCACATTACACATCAAATTTTTCATATAAAAGTACACATTAGTTGTGTGGAACACACATTGTTAATATGGAATGCAATAACATTTGGATAAGGTTTGCTAAGACTAAAGGATCTCTTTTCTTTCCTTATCAGACAGACAGCTTGGAAATTTTCAGCATCCGAAGCTGGTGTCAGGTCCAAACTTTGTGAAGACTCTTCCAGGAATGCCAGGTTGTCAAAATTTATCAATTTTTAATCTTAGAATAATTATCTGGGGAGATATACTTATTTGGTTTCTTTATGCTTTGCCATCCCATACATTTTATAAGGATTGCCTCACTTTTGCTGATTATTCTGTTCCAAAAATAAATTGTTGCATAGCTTAAAGTATACAGTGTACATCATAAAATGATCTTCCATTCATAATGTGAAATGTATTTCAAAGATTTGTGTTGGTCTTGATATACATCAAGTAGTCAAATCTTCCCTTAGTGGATTGATTAGCAGTCAATTATAGTATAATTCTGTTGTGAATATTAACCCTTTATTTGCTAACTTTTCAGCTTAATTTGATTATTATTAAAGCCAAAAAGAAATTTTGATTATTAATGAATTATCATCTTAAATTTTTTTTTTTATCATTTTTTATAATCTGTGATGCCTGTTAGCACCAGTAGATGGTGCAATGACAACCCAACTGAGCTGCCATCCTTGGACAAGATCATTCTGGTGGTCAATATGGCCAATTCACAGTTGATAAGTTGGACACAAATGTTTTGCATGCTACCTCCAAGTTAGTGTGAAGCACAATTGCTACTTCCCCTGTGCTAGATTTGGCTTTTGAGATAATCTTTTGACTGGCTGAAGAAGCAGGTAACGTTCATGTTTGGGATTTCACAGTCTGGCTTCAGGTAACTTGGATATTTTGAGATTTGATGTCTTCCTTTGCTTCTCTGTCCTTAAGTTGCCTTGTCCCTTTGGACAGCACTTTTTGGCATGCCATTGCTGTTTTTGTATAGAAATTGAGGAGGTACACAAGCTTTCAGGCTGAACCAGTTTCATCTGTTGTGGAGGGATAATTACTGGAAAAAGGATTAGAGGCTGAATATAGCTCATTGACGAAATTTATGACCTCAGTCCAACTTCAGGCAGCAGCAGGCCCCTCAGTTCTGGAGGCAGTTTAATAAAGGGGAAAGAAAATAAGTTTTCTTGATCTCCAAGTCTCGTAACAGCTGACATTGACCTGCTACCTGACTGTCCACTGGCAGCCTTCCTGTAGGCACTGGACTCTTCATTTTTAAACAGAATGGATTGACCTGTTTCTCAAGAATGAATGGACAATCCAAGTATAGTGTGACCCCGCTATAGCCTGCTTCATTAAAACATGAATTTGGATATAAAATGATCATGGCCTGTCTCCCAAAATTTAATATACTTGTATTCTTCTCGTACATGAAATTTTTTACTTCTTTTTAAAAGTAAAAAAAATAGAGGGTAAAAGTTTATTATCATATTGGGGAAGAGATCACATATGAATTCTAACATAAGTCAATTGTAGCATGGCTCCTGAAATTTCATTTACATATATTTTTCTGATACACATAAAAAAGTTTTTCTTAAAATTAGAAAAAATAATGTGTAAAAGCTTTATTCAGGAATCGCACTGGGCTTCACCAATGTTGCAATTATCACCAAATTGTGAATTTTGTTTCCTTATTGGCAATAGAATATACCATCTGGCAATTTTATTTGCAACAACATTGTTGGCTGATTAAACTTGTATAGTCATGGGATTGGAGTTCAGGACCATCAAAGTAAGTCACAAACATGGGTATAAAATTTACTGAAATCTATTGTTACATAAATAAATCCTGTGTTCATATTGACAAACCGTCTAACAGTTCATTTTTATATCATAATCCACTATGCTGACATCTGGTCTGAGTGTTGTATGCTCTGATACTCTCCAATAGTCATGCTACCAACCTAGCTACAGTCAACCAACCTCTGAAGGGAGTAACAGGAATGGCTTCAATTGACCAAACGACAGCTAATTCTTTTTTCTTTTAATGTACCCAGAATAATAGTTTTGCTGAAACTTCAAAGAAAACTTATTACCTTGGAGCACTGATTGTTTTGTATATATACTAAGCAAATTTACTGTAAAATTAGCTTTTTAATCAGTTTTTTTATTTTAAAATATTGTGGGAAGGGAAGTACTTCTAGTAGTCATTCTTCTTGCTCAAAGATTGAGTGAAAATTAAATGCCTTGGTGAAGCACCTCTTCTGCAATGAAATTGCAGTTGCTGTACGGATATGGTTGCCTTTCATGAGGGGGACAAAGAGGTACAAATGTACTATTGTGTTATTTGGCTTGGTGGTCTTTGATGAGTGGAGGCCTTTCTTGAGGGGGTTGTAAATTAGTGTACCATTACATTCTTGTCTAAATTCTGTGCTTTTGATACTTATTAAGTGAATTATGTATTTCAGATTCATCAGAGACTAAAGATCTTACTTGGTATTCCATCTTTCCAATTGAGAATCAAGGCTTGATTTATGGCAGCTGGGAAGACCAAATCATTTGGGATGCACAGGTTGGTGGAAATGTCCAAGAAATTCTTTATGGACCCCAACAATATGCATGTTTATTTTGTATGTATTTTGATACTAAATACATGAGGGAAACTGTTTCAACTTAAAAATCACCACAAGTCTTTGATAGAGAAGATATGTTCATTTAAATTTTGTTTTTGTCGGCTACACAAATTGTTTTAATTGATTTTAGGTCTTGGTTGTTGAGAATCAGTTATAATGCAGTTTCATGTCATTAAATACTTGAGTGTCAGAAATTTCTTCTGTAAAGACATAACCTAATCATAATACCTTAGGAGAACTACTGCTGCCTTGCAGACCCAACCCTTGCAGATACTATTTTAAGTAAAGGAAGCTAAAAGTTGTCTGCCGACCTGTGTGGCAGTCGGGCAGAGTGAACTCCCCTCAGGTATAAGACTTGGTGGCAAAGTCTAAGAACCTTTCAGTTACTACTTTTGCTTGTGTCAAGAAGCATGCTTTCATCATGAGAGGCTTCTTAAAAGCCATAATCTATGTGGAAGATATACCGTTTCAAGTTGGAGGAGTTTTGTCACTTCTAAGGAAAGTATAATCTATCTATATTTACAACTTTTGCTCTTCCTATGCCGACATAGTTCTACCTTTACAATTTGTTAACACTTTGTTGCCATCACACATTTAGGTACTTGCACAGGGAGACTAAGCAACTTCACGTTCAGTTTGGGTTATAATTATTTTGTACATGTAAAGTTTCTAGCACTTATAAAATGAGTACATATTGGTGAGTTTCTGTTCCAAGGCTTTCATTGCATCTTGGCGCCAACTTCATTGTTTTTACTTGTACATGCAGTCTTGGGCCTTTTTCCTTAGAGGTAATTGCTTCATAATGAATATTGTTGCACCTACTTTGTACATATATATATATATAACGGTGCATCCATTCCCTTTTATGTGAAGTTTTTTGTGTGCAGTGAAGACACTCGTGTACATTTCTGTATTGCTTTCGCTCTGGTTGGACAAGTACAGGTCAGCTTTCTATAATGGTTTACTCAGTTGCGTCCTGCTCATGCATGTTTCTGTAGGCGACACTTGAGTCATGTTTTTCGGCATAAGCATTCTGTCATATTTAAAGAGCACTTAGTCACTCGCATGTGTAGCCTATGCGACTTCACAGGATAGGTTCTGGCTAACTTATTTATATGTGTGCATGTTTTTATGCCCTTAAGAAACTCTATATATAATTCCATCTTTTCTGGTAGATCAGGTGAATTTTCTTTACCACAGCATTCTTAGCCTTGGAATGCCATACTTTAGTGATTCTACCTGTACATGCCATTCTTGACCCTCCATACAGGTAGCATTGTAATTGAGATCACCTGCTATCACTTATTTCCAGGTACCCATCATTTGGTATAGCTCTGTGCTCATACTGTATTCAAACATCACATGTGCAGGGCGCACAGGTTTATACATTTCATGTTAAGGTATTGTCATTATATTTTACCTATACACTTCATTTCTTTATTAGACTGGCTGTTATCAATTTCTGGGTTAACCTTTTGAGATTTAGCTCGGCACCGATATTACGTTCTGAAAAACAGGTGCATGGGTACAGTTTTATACATTTTGCTCTATTTGTCTTACAGATTAGAACTGTGGGCAAAGCACAAAAACACACAGCTGAGGACAAAGATGTCATCAGTCTGCATGCTGACCTTTCCTCAGTGTGAGAATTTCTGGTGAACAAGGGAGATAAATCAACTTCAGCCACGAAGCTCTGAAATAGCTCCAGCACCCAAGTAATCACTACAGGACTCAGCATTATTGGCAATTCCCTCTACCGTGCCTTCTTGGGGTTTGACTTAATTCCTATTGTGGAACAGTGAGGAACAGAGCTAACAAACAGCCAAGTTCCTTCACAGCAGACATACAGGCAGGTTACATGGATCAAACATCCAATAACCCATCCCAACTGATGATCCTAATGATATCCTCCCCACACAGATGGCCTTTTTCCATTGCGACCAGCCAAGGCCATGTACAAGGGATCATGAAAGGCCAAAACGTCAATATTACAGGCTCAATCACTAACAGCCTGGCTTCCAGTACGTTGAACCTTTTTTTGCAGACATGTGCAGGGACCAGTCTAACCCACGTACCACCTCAAGACACTCGTTCAGCATGATGCCAAGAATAGTTTCACACACTTCAACAGATGTCAGTTTGCATTTTCTCTACACTCTGCCTTGAGAAGAGATTCTTTACTCAGAGACTCTCAAAATCAGTTTCTAATTCAGGGTGTTCCATGAGCTTAGTGAGCGACAGACCTCTTCACTCTTCACCTTCTAAGTCTCATGCATTACAGGAGACCTGAGCCTCACTTCTTGCAACAAGAAGATGTTTGTTCTCAAATTATGTCATCATTTCTAGACTATCTGATGTCACTGGAAGAGTCAGCCTTCCACACTTCCATTGAGGACGTTTTCTGCCTCTGACCACAGGAGTTTTGGCCTCCTCCTCCTACTCCATCAGCATCCTGGACCAGAGCACCAGCTTTTCTTGATCTTGTGATGCAACAGAAGAATCCAACTTCATTTACTTCTGCAGTCTGGGAAAGGTAAAGACATTCAGACCCGCCTTCATCATCAGTTTGTGAGTGGTTCTTCATTAGCCATACACCAGTATTTCATTTAGAAACTTAAGCAGTTGGCAGTGATATCGCCATTTTGAGAATGACAAAACCACACTCCATATGAATGGATCAGATGGCCTTTAATGAAGCTTGGCAGTTGGAGCGCTAATTTGTTACCATGGCTTCAATCTTGAACTTAATCTCTATGGCTATCATCCAACTTGAGGAACATAGCTTCTCTCCTCCACAATGAATACCTCAGGGCATGCATGGGAATCAGTCTCAACAATGGCTCGTGTACTGAACAGAGACACTGAACACATTTTGACCAATGCTGTATCCACATCTACAATTTACAATTGGTGATACATGACTCGGTGCTCTCTGTCTGCACTTCCTGAAGGGCACCACAAGGCCAAGCTTAGAGCACAGCCTTTTTCCTAACCATCCTTTTAACGGCCAGATTGAAGAAGTCTGCAAGCACGCCACCAAGAAGACCAATTTCCCTGCCCCTTCAACCACTGCGTCAACACAAGGATAGTACGGGAAATCAACAAAAGGACTCAAGTACCACACATAGGACACAAACCTCTGAAAACTGTCCTATCAAAGCTCCACCAGTAATGCCCACAGTTCTCATAAGCCAAAATGGATAAGCACCAAGAGGGTCCTATCACTCATTCCAACATTTCTTCTGGGTTTTATCCCAGACTTTTCTTGGTCCAAAGACAATGACACTCTGCCTCCGGTCATCAACCTAAGTGCCCTCAATCAATCCATTCACACCCCTCAGTTCTTAATAGAAACACCATGGTGCATTTTGGAATGCCTCCCAAGAAGGAGACTTTGCCATCGGCTTAAAAGATACACACCATTATGTCCCTATTCACAAGGCTTCCAGGACGTTCCTGCGATTCGCCTACAACATCATATACCAATTCAGGGCAGTTCAATTGGGACTCAACATCAGCTCCTGGGTCTTCACTCGTATGATGACTTGAGTAATGGTGTATGTCCAGACCATTTCTATTGCAGCATCATCAAGTTACCTGGATGACATCCAGGTGAGTTTTATCTAAACACAACATGATAACCGTTGTTAAACTGCTTACCAACCTGGGTTTCTTGTCAACAAGGAAAAATTCGACTTAGTACTATCTCAGCAATTTGTTCACCTAGGTATGGAGTTCAGTATGCAGGCAACATTGATTGTCTCCCTCAGGATTGGGCATTGAAGACCCGAACCATGTTGGCTTCTTTACTTTCGAGGAATATTATATCAACATGGGAATTCCTTCGCCTTCTAGGCCTGCTCAGTGCGGCAGCAGATCTCATTGTCCTAGTTTACCTTTTTATTTGCCCACTGTAAGTAATTCTTCTGTCCCAATGGAGGCCAAAAGGTTTGCCCACTGGACCACCTTCTCCCCATCTGTACATATTTGAGGCACCATCTGTGGAATTGGGGCATCCAACTTGGCTTTGGATGTGTATAACTCGCCTGTGATTAGTCTGTACCAAGGAAAGTACAGAAGGATGGGCAGCCCACCTACTACCATCCTTTCAGGAAGCCAGCAGTGCATGGTCTCCCCAGGAATGCCATCTACATATCAATCTTCTGATGAATACCATTGTGAAAGCATTTCAATGGTGGCAGGAATGTTTAAATGGTAAGGGAGTTCTCGTTCACAGTAGTGACTTATCTAAAATGACTAGGAGGAACCAAGTCCCAAGACCGTTGGTTTGGGACTTTCTAAGGTGGTGTTGTCAACAACAAATCCACGTACATGTTTGCCATATCCCTGGATACCTAAACATACATGCCAATTCTTTGTCTTGGAACAATCAACTATTACAGACGGAATGGCCCCTTGGTTTTCACTCGGATATGTACCCGATGGGACTGACCATTGGCGGACCTGTTTGTGACAGGTTGAATACCAAACTCCCAACCTTTGTCTCTCCTGTCCCAGACCCAGTAGCTTGGGCAGTCAATGCTCTATCACTAGATTGGAATGACTTGAATGCATATGCCTTCCCTCCAACACATCTGATTCCAAAAGTGATACAGAAAGCAAGAGAATCAGCCTGTCCCCCCTTCCTCATTGCGCCACTCAGATGGGAGTAGTTGTGGATCAACGACCTCATCAATCTTGCATTGGATTTTCCCTCATCTACTTAAACAACTTCAACTGCAGTTATTAAGTCCCTGCCCAGAGCTACTGAACCTGCATGTCTGGATCATATTAAACAGGCCTTCAGAATTAAAAAATTCTCACAACCAGTCATGGAGAGAAACTCTCAGGCATGAAGTCCCTCCACTCTGAAGCATTACGAGGCAAATGGCGCAGTTTCCTTCAGTGGTGCATAAATGAACATATCCTGCCTCTCCAGGCATCCATACTGCAGATACCTAATTTCCTCCTTTGGCTCTTCAAAGAGACAAAGTTAGCACTGAGTATAATAAAAGGTTACCACTCCGTGATTGTGGACACTTTTCCTCATCATGGAAGAGAGGATATCGGACACAACAGGGACTTACCTAACCTCCTTGCCAACTTTGAGTATTCATGGATGAAACATTAACCCTATGCCCAAGTGGAACCTATCTTGGGTATTAACCTGGCTGAACAAGACACCTTTTGAACCACTTTAAAGGGCATCTCTGGCGCACCTTTCATGCAAGACCAGCTTCCTCATGGCATTAGCTTCTGCAGGAAGAATTATTGAAATACATGCCCTATCAGCAGACCTGAATTACATGAAGTTCCGACAAGATGGGTCAGTCTTCCTCATGACAGCATCCTCTTTCATTGCCAAGAACTGGCTTCCTTCTACAGGTAACCAGACTTTTGTCCTGAAACCTCTATCTTGTCTGGACACATCAGCTAAAGGCCACCTACAAGACCCAGTTTGGGCTTTGAAGTGGTATGTTAATTAAACAGCCATTGTGTGAGGGAGATCACACCTCTTTCTAGAATGGGACAGGAGGATATATCAAAACAGACTATCTCATCCTGGATTAAGCGGGTTATATGCTTGGCATATAGAGAAATAACCCCAACTCACATGAACTTATTAGTCATTTCAGCTTTATTTGGGAACACTTTGCATCTCAGAGGCCTGCTAAGTAAATCTAGCAAATTGGGCTGAAAGCCCAGAATGTTGGCTTCTCTGTTATGATGGTGTTCATCAGTGATGAAAATAGCAGATGTGCTATCAAGGTCCTTGGAAGGCCAGTCAGTCTTATAGTGCACAGTTAAGTACCCTGTTTTTGAGGAGACAAATAGCTCAGCTGACAGAGCATCTGACTTGCATCTGGTGAATCACAAGTTTGAACATTAGTACTGATGGACATTTTTGATTATTCTTGCTAGGTACCTTGCCTCAGTTCAGCTTGTTAGGTCTGTTGCTTGTGGCAAAAATAGCATAAAGCAGCTAATGTTACATGTTGAAAAATTTTAAGTCATGTTTATTATTATTATTATTAATATTATTATTATTATTATTATTATTATTATTATTATTATTATTATTATTATTATTCAGAACATGGACAGAATTCCCAGTCCATCTGCCCTGACCCTTGACCCAAATGATGACAACATTATTTTGGGGATTCCTGAGGATAGGGATCCAAAGGAGCAGGCTGAACCTACCAAGAAGGAAAAGGTAAGGCTACCACATTTTTAAGGTCTTTCAGGAGTTAAAAATAGTCCCATTCCTTGTTTGCAATTTTTTAAAGTCATGGAGAATTCACAATTTTAACAATTCTTGAATCTGGTGAAGCAAAATATTATGTGAATAACCAGGAAAATGTGTATATACATATGTAGCACTTCCTCTCCTCCCCAAAATATCATTTTCATACAGTCAGCTCTTACGATTACTAACTGAAACATGAACAGTGTCTGAGAAAGATTCTATAGGTTACATTCCAGCTATATAATGCCACAATTTTATTTTCATTCCAGCAACAGGAGACCAAGAAATCAAAAATTCTGCTTGGCAAAGCAGGTATAATTAAAGATGAGGAGGAAAAAGATGAGGTCAGTTAATAGTGTTCATTTATATACATCTGTTTTCAAATTTACATTTACAAATAAAACCATATAAAAAATTTTCAGAGATTGTCTTAATAAAAACAGGCTACCATCTCTGCATGTGCACAAGTTGGGGTCAGGAGCAAAACAACATAGACCATGATCTGCTATTACATATTGTGCCAGCAGATCAGGTCAGTGTTGTTTGCTCTACAGATTACTTCTAACAAAATGCATTGACCAAGATCTGTCAGTGCATGATACAATGACAGATCTTGGTCTGTGCAGTGTGAAGTTGGATCAGACTTTCCAAGCAAGTATAAATGATCTTTCTCAGTAATCTCAAATGCTTTAAAAAAACAGTATTATGAAGATGCCCAATTGAGTTGTCTTCACTCTTGAAATGTTTGAAAATAAATATTGAAGGAACTTTCTTCTTGAGCAGTTTGGTTTCCTCACATGGATTGTTATCTTAGAGGATCATTACAATGTTTAATTTTGATACCTACTTGTCTTGCTTTGTTGTGAAACCTACAATAAATGCACAAGAACAAGTTCAGACAATACTTGGCACTATTCTCAGTGGAAGCTTTATTTTTTTTTTTTATTTCTTTACACATGTTGTTGATATATACTTGTTTTTAAAAGGTAACTGGTAGTAAATTTCTTCTTTGAAATGCATTAACAAATAGTAAGAAATTTATTCACAGCCTATCTTGTTGAAAAAATATTTGATTTCACATAATAATACCAACACATGCAGTACATGTACCAGATTTAGTGAAATGGAAAATTTTGCATAAATCTTCATTGTATTTAGTCATGTACACAAAATTCATGAGTTATAGATTTTATAGATAGTTCATGTCACCATAAAACTACATGTTGAGATACTGTAAATTGCATAATTGTGGCAATCAGAACATTTGGGAGTAATTTAGCAATGTAACTTAATATGCATTTCATTTATAAAAATGAATAAAATGCAATGAAGTACATAAAATATTATTAAAGCATTATACTGAATGGCAATTAAGAAACATTTTCATTTGTGACTAGATTCAATTTACTGAAGTGATACTTAATTATTAATATGCAGTATTTATTACATTTATGAGATTTAGTTATATCCTTTAGGAGGAAGAAACACCAGTCATGAACAAGGATCCTTTTAATATATCCAATGATGAGTACTACAATCCCAAGCTGATGGAGACGAGCCTGAGGTCGGGTATAGGGGGCAATCTGATACAACATTCAATCCCAGCTGTGGAGTTGAGACAGCCCTTTTTCCCAACTCACATGGGACCCATGAAGCTGCGGTCCTTCCATCGGCCACAGTTGAAAAAGTATTCTCATGGCAGCATGTCCCAACCAGGACCACACCCAGTTCAGTCCTTGTTGAAAATTATCAAGAGGAAAGCCAGGGTATGATTTCTAGCACTTGGAATATAAATATTTTGATGGCTCACTGATTCTGTACTAAACTTGTGGCTGAAAGGGTTCAAATCCAGCCACTGTTGTCTACCATGTTGCATTCATGGGCAAAGCACTTTACTGTAGTTGTTTCAGCACTAACCTACCTGTGTTGCAGAGTCATAAATACATAAAAAAGATGTTAACTTTCTTAGGCTTGAAAGAAAGTGAGTAGGTTGAACTTTGATAATGCACTTGAAGAAAAAAAACGAGTTTTGTGGTATACCACGAGTTTGCATGTATGGTATTGTGGAAATAGTTTTTCAGAAACAAGCATGCAAAATGCATACAAAAATTTACTACTTGCAAAATGAAAAATAAAAGTGTGAAATCACTTTAGTTTAACTATATTGTAATAAATTAGGAGTGACAGAGAGTTTGAACACTAAAACAACTTCAATGGTAGGTTGAAACGAAAGCTGATTTAAATTTAAGTACTGCAAAGTCATTGCTTTTTTATGGAATATCAGTTTTCCAGACCTGCCAACTCTTATGATTTTGCCGTTAGTCTTACGAAAATTACCCTTGAAATACGGACTTGCAGCATACAAGCAAAAACTACAGAAAAATGATTGTTGCTGAAAAATCCAGATAATTGGTTCATCTGTGTTTTATTTGGATCCAGATTTCATATTAGAATTAGTGAAATTAGTTAGGGAACCAGACTAACTTTACAGCAGCACCCCAGACACTTTAAACTGCACCACTGCACCTATTTGTTTATGTGAAGTGTCTGCATGATCAAACTGTTATAGAATTTTTTTAAAAATGGTGTCCCGAAAGTGATGCATGTTTAAGATGAAAGGGAAAATAAGCCTCTGGAAAAGTGTTAATAATCAACACAGAAGAATAAAAAGGAGTATATTAGATTCTTGTGAATAAAAATTGGAAAGGACACAATTACATTTATTGGACATCATGTGCCGATTTGAGAATGTCTCATGGCAGGAGATATGATTGCCATCGTCATATGAAATGGGAATAGAATTTCCAAGAATTACGTCAGGTTGAGAGATAGCAACAAGCCACTGAGTTGCATAGGGTTTGGAACTAAAGTTTGTGCACTGTACTAGTAGTAAATAAGGTCTATGTGTACTTTACAAACTTTTCAGTTGAACATAATGTTATGTCGCTGCGTCAAACTTTTAATTATGTTTTCCAGCTTTACAATAGCAATTATTGATATTTTGTTACACCTTACTGAAAACTGGTCAGTCATGTGGAAAAAAATCAGCTGTCTTACTGAGATGGACTCGGGGGGGGGGGTTGGCAGGTCTGGTTTTCATGGATTTTGCATCTGCTTCAAACCACACATTTAAAGGCTAGCAGATAATTATAATTTTGTGGTTACAATAGGAGACACTTACCCAGTCCATAAAATTAAGTATCATATACATTCACTTTTAAGTCAAGTCCAAGTGCAAATTGCATAGACCCAGATCTGCCATTGCATAATGTGCCACAGTTTGTCAGTAGTAATCAGTAGAACAAGCAACATTGATCTTGATCTTCCAGCACATTATGCATTGGCAGACCAGGGTCTGTGTTATTTGCAGTTGTCCTGACTTGTAAGCAAATATATTCAGTACTGTTGAAAAAAAACTAAAAAAAATTATCAATGAAAAATATAGAATTCACAATACATGTTTTCTCCAAATGAGAGACAATAATGTGGACAGACTGTGTAATGTACATTACTTTAAGAATGCATTATTTTAAAATGAGAAGGTAAATTTGCAAAAGTTAGGCTGATAGTAGCAGTACTAAAAACAACAAACAAAACAATCAAAGTCCAAATTATGTTGCAAACAAAAGAAGAGTTTAGTGAGATTTAATAACTTCAGGCAAATTTATTTGCTTATTGATCTTGGGGCAAAGGAGGGTATGATTGGGCATCAGAAATAAAACTAAATTGGCACAGGTCAACCCCACTCTAACACAGATTTAGATGTAATGAATTCTAGTTATGGCTGCCAAAACTTACATTGAGTGTTCTAGTCATGATAATCAGCTATCCTAAAGTTGAAGTTATACCAGCAAAGAGTAATAAAGGGGAACCCCTCTATAAAAAAAATTCAGATGTAACATGGTCACCTCAGACTCAAAACATCAGTCAATCTGACAAATAGATCAAAATAATTTGGCTAAGTTTCAGAAACTTAGGGCTGTTCCATTTAAACATACATGGTGCCCAGGGAAGGCAGTTTTTTAAAAATATATGCCAGGGTACTTTGATTTCACAGAGTTCATATTAAAATGATAAGAAAATTCTAAATTGCAACTATGGTGAGTACCCCACTTTAAAAGTTCCTTCTCTGGGTCCCATGTATGTTTTAATGGAACACTGTCTGGTTTTGTCCTTAAGAACAGGTTGCCATTTACAGTCAATTAGAAGATAACTATTTGCCCACTCTTCAACTGACCCATCAAGATAGGTTAAGCTGTATGTCCCATTTTATGTGCTCAGATGTTATCTGAAATGTCTTTGGCCACGTACAGAGACAAGAGGAGGCAATCTGGAAGAGTTACTTCCCTTGATCTATATGATTAATAGATGGAAAGTTTTTATTCTCTTTCAAGGAGGGCTGGATTCAGGAGGTAGTGGAGTGTGGTCAGGCAAGTGTACTTGGAGAAATATAATTTACTAAAATATTTTCTATCTGAAATTTAATAAATACGAACAGTTTATGGGAGTAAATAATTTGAGTTGTCTTCTACATGACAAGAATATTTTCATCCATAAAAAGATATATCCTCTTGTATATTTTATCTTTTAATATTTTTCTTTGTGCCCAGTTAAGAGAGCAGGAGAGACAGTCATATGGTGGAGGAGACATGTTTTTCATGAGGACTGCACAGGATCTTACAGGAATGGATGGGGAACTCATTCTGGCAGAATACTCAGAAGAGTACCCTCCCCTTATGATGCAAGTTGGCATGGCAACCAAGATCAAAAACTACTACAAAAGAGTAAGTATTATGTCTTAATGTTAAACTCTGCATGTGCTGTTTGTGAATTTGAACAACATGCAGTTCCATTCCATATGGCTCAGTGGATGAATCATGCATCCTGGTTTCATCTTGATGGACAGGTTTTTCTGTTGAAAAACGGCATTAAACTCCTCAAAACGAAACCAGACCAAATTTCCCCAAATTTAAAAGAATTCAACATGAAAAGAAATTGTGTTGAATAAATTTTATGATTAAGTCATATATAAATGCATTTTAATCTGTGATGTATGTTAGTATATAGATATACTTTGACTGTTAACCACATAAAGTCCTCTGTGTATTTCACTGCATCCAATAAGTACTTGACAAAATCCAAAGTGAGGTCAATATGCTCTTGCACAATGCATTCACACTGGATATCACATGCTGATCACAGTATAAAAATCATTTTCAGTCAGGTCTCATTTTCAGAAACAAATGATTGCCACTGAAAAGTTGGATTAATCCAGCTTATGCATATAAATAAAATTTTTTATTTATCTTCAGTGTTGTCTATAGCCTGTTTCCTCATCACTAATTAAACTACTTGTTTTACTGTGTCTTAAAAGCCAAACCAAACCATTATATGCAGGAAATTGGAATACTACAGGAGCTTGTGGATTACAGGAATATTTGGATAAATTGAAGTCTGATAACACATTGTATATAGTATTTATTTTTGAGACATTTTTCCAGTCATTTTCGTATCGATATTTTGGAAGATAAAAGGATGGCAACACATTAGACATATTGTAACAGAAGCTTTAACAGTTAAATCTGTTGATTTATTTTAATATTGCTTCTCTTGTTAGAAACCTGGGAAAGACTCGCAGCCACCGCATTTTAGATATGGAGAATTGGCATATGCTCATACATCGCCTTTCCTGGGGTCCTTAAGGCCTGGGCAGTGCTTGCAGGCATTTGAAAACAACATGTTCCGTGCATCGATATACGAGCACAAACTACCAGAGACAGATTTTCTTATCATACGCACCAGGCAACAGTAAGTACAGGATGTATAGAACAACTTCAGAGTCATGTGGCCTTTCAGCAACCTTAATGGTTCTTGGAACAATAAATATGACTGTTTTGATAATGTTTCATTTATCCATGAAAACGTTATTAAAATAGAGAAATTGGATGTATTATTGAGCAATCATGGTGGAGTCTTCTGAAAGAAAGATGCGTTTCAGACACAGTGTATAGAGTGGGAGACTTTGACAATATCAGAAGTGATTGATTGAGGGATACCAACACACTGAACATCGAGAAAATGGAATGGAGGGGGTAATGGGTTGAGAAATTATTACATCACAGTTTTTTTATTGTTGTTGATTCACAACCAGATTTTTCCTTTTCTACAAAAAATATGGACATTTATTTCATGAAAGAACCATCAGCGTTAAAACCTGTTATTTTAAAAATTTTCTATTAGTAGAATATTGAGCAGTCATTGTGGAGTCTTCCGAAGCACATCACTTGACAAAACTGATTTAATTGGTATTAATTTATTAAAGTGCTTCCTCCAATAGATGTTAATAACATTTTCATTTATTGAAATTTTGACGAATATTGTTATTTTTTATGTACTAAAAATGTTGTTTGGGAAAAAAATTTAACAGTCTATTAGACATCTTATTAAAGGTTGAGAATTTCATGATAATTTTCTAGAAACTATCCATTGTTTTCAATGATAAAATGGGCGATATATCGTTACCAATTTTGATCACTCTTTTCTTTGTATTCAACAAAGTGACCAATATTTTAAGTATTTTCTAGCAAAACAAGTGGAATCCATGCCTGACCCCATGTTGTAAGTGGGTTCTAAAGTTATCAGGGTGCAGGTTATCAAGGGACTGGTGTTCATAACTCTCAACCACTTTTTTTTAGCTAAACTGGTCATAGATCAGAAGACCTTATGGGATGGTCAGCTGTCTATCATCCATCCATCCATCTCAATTCATCCACTAACACAAGTTTGCTATTGCTGTTCCAGCAAAACTACTTGGAGGATTGCCATGAAATTTTACATACACACAGGGACCATCTTGAAAATCAGATCTCAACATTACCTGGATGGAAAGTCATATCAGCTTGGGGTTTTCAGCAGAAGACTTTATGTGCTGTCTAGTTGGTCCTGAATGAAAAAGTACCAATCTGATCTCCAGAATGGCCATTTTATTCTTGCCTCTGCATGTCCTGGATGGATGGCCATATCAACATTCAGCAAAAGACTTTGTGTGCTGTCTAGTTGGTCCTGAATGAAAAAGTACCAATCTGATCTCCAGAATGACCATTTTATTCTTGCCTCTGCTTGTCCTGGATGGATGGCCATATCAACATTCAGCAAAAGACTTTGTGTGCTGTCTAGTTGGTCCTGAATGAAAAAGTACCAATCTGATCTCCAGAATGGCCATTTTATTCTTGCCTCTGCTTGTCCAGAATATATGGCCATATCAACATTCATCAAAAGACTTTGTGTGTTGTCTAGTTGGTCCTAAATGATGTGAATCTGACATAAAAATATGGTTGTTATGGCAGCCATATTGAAATTCTTGTCATCATTACACCCCCCAAAAAGAAAGATATTGACATGGGATTCCCACAAGAAGACTTCCTATAGTGTCTTAAATGACAATGATGTCGATATGATATCCAATCAGTCTTGAAAATTTTGTTATTTCTAAAACATTTAGATGGTTGCAACATGTAGCAGTTAACAACAGGAATCAGTCTTACCTTTGAATTCTGGAAATTCATTTTTGCAAGTAGATTGAGGGACTTTTGTTTCACCAACAGCACACAACAGTTTTAGATTTTGGTGACAGATTTTCATTGGTATATGTTTCCTAGTCTCTAATCAGATTTTCCTTATATTTGGCATGAATCATTATGAGGACAGAACAATTTATTGTTTGACATGCTTGCTTGCCCAATTGACGTTTGGGTTAAGGTGACAATCATAGAAAATTTGTGTGTAGGATTTGGTTCAGGTGTTTTCATCTGCATATATTTCCTGAATACTTGATACATTAATCATATTGAAAAAATTTTTTTTAAGCTAAGACATTTCATTCAACAAAATATTTGTTCACTCCTTTGAACTTGTGGTCAAGGTTACAGTCAGAAAATTGGGTACAGTTTTCCATTTGATTATATTTCCTTGACTCTTTGATGGATTTTGTTCATACTTGGAATGAATCACTATGAAGCTAAGACCATTTCATTCTGTAGAACATTTGCTTCCCCTTTTGACTCTGGGATTAAGGTCACAGACACAGAAAATATGTGTATGCATTCATATTATTATTATTGTTATTATTATTATTATTATTATTATTAACAGATTTGCTGTTGTTGTTGTTGTTGTTGTTGTGGGGCTTAACGCCATTTTTCAGCACACGATAGGCTATACATGGCGGCCAGCATTAATGGTGGAGGAAGAAACCGGGAAATCCGCGGAAAGAACCACTGACCCACGAGAAGCTGCTGGCAAGCTTTCTCACATATCCACATTGCCGAATCTTAGACTCGAACCAACGCAGACAGAGGTGAGATGGCAGTGATCCGTAACGGACAGCGCTTTAGACCACTCGGCCACTCGGGGCCCCTATTAACAGATTTAATTTTGTGCAGGATTCAACAAAGTTATAAAATACATGTACATGTTCACAGCTCCCCAGACTATGCTCCACAGAAGATTACTATATCCTGCTCACTTTAATCCATCCTATAAATTCAGTTATTACTGATGCTTAAATTTTTGTTTAAAAAAAATCACTTTTCACATTTTATATTGTGCAACCATGACAAAACACTTAGTTCACTACAGATAGATGCCTTACATGTGACTGTCAGAGAAGACTGGCTCTTTGACCAATGTCTTACATATGACTGTCAGAGAAGACTGGCTCTTTGGCCAACATTGTATAAGTAGGCTTAAGAACATCTGTTTACACTTCAAACGATATGGGGATTAACCAGTTACTGAGCTCACGTAGGTTAAGAGTCCTGTGGTAAAAGAAAGATAATGAAAAGAAACTTAATTTGGCTGTTGTTATTAACACATGAACTGAAACTTTGGTTGTTTTTACAGACAAGTTTGTAAATATTGAATGACCTATGGCCCTAATGAAATGGTTTGAATTCATACCTCTCCTGATATATTAACATTTTTTAATCTAATACAGCTTCAGTTAATAGGCTATTTTTTAAAAAAAACAAGATTTTGAACAATGCCAGTGACACTTCACAATGGGTGACTCATTCCTGCTGCAACCCTACAATGTCTTTTCCCATCATCCAGTTAGCAAACAGCATTGACCATCTCCCTCTAATGATAAAAACCGCCTCACTTTCAAATTGTACACATTGACACTGATAGTGGGACTAGAGTATGGTAAGCATAAGTGCAATAGATCACTTGCTATTCCTTTATCTAAATAATTTCTTCCTCATCAAGCAAAATTTTCATTTGCTTGCATTGAGGGGTCTCCCTCGATACACTCCATTGAGTACTTAAACCATTATTTGGTTAAAAAACACGTGGCAGCAGGTGTCTGTTATACACATGACATACAGGAAATTTTGGGAAAGGGGGCAGGGATTATGATAACCATTGTGACTAGGTGATTGTTAACACAGGGTTGAGTGTATTTCCTAAATTGGATGGATTTTGTTCATACTAAAAATGAATAGTTATGAAGCTAAGACAAGTCATCCAGCACCATGCTCGCTCTACATTTTTACCATGGGATCAGAGTCAAATATTTTACAGTCATCCTTTGATCTTGGCCCCTGGCCTTCTTGTGCTGTTGACTTCTCCAGTTATTATATTTGAGAAGTTGTATTTTTACATTTCATTATTCAATTATTTCAGAATTAACACTATCTTACTATTTAAAAGTGTTCCTCAGTTATTACATTAGAGAGAATAACCCAGTATGCCTTGTATTTGGTCTGTTTTCCAGCTACTACATCAGAGATATCAACACAATCTACCTTATTGGACAAGAATGCCCATTGTATGAAGTACCAGGGCCTAACTCTAAGAGAGCAAATAACTTCATTAGGGATTTTCTGCAAGTAAGAATAACCTGTGTGTTTATGCTGCAGTGTTTATGCTGCAGTTTATCATAAACTGACCTTGTATTGTTTCCTTAATGTATGCACTTTGTGATATATTGTTATAGGTCATGTCTGTCCATTTGTCTTTCCTTTTTCCAGTCTCTTCATCAGTCTAACCATCCATTCTGCAAACAGTCTCATTAATGCAACTAGTCTTGCTATTTTTAATGGATTGCCATGAAACTTTATTGTTTTTATGGTCATTATCTGAAGGTGTTCATATTGACAACTCACTCTGTTGCCAGTGTTGTTGTTGGAGTTAATTGACCTTTTTGTATTGTATCATGGCATGACACAATCTCATTGGTGCAGCTACTCCAGCAGCTCTTGATAGCTTGCCAAGAAACTTGATAAATGTTATGGTCATCACCTGAAGATGCACATAAAGCAAAATCACTTTGTTCCTGCAATTTTTGTATAAGTTATTGCCCTCTTTGTCTTAAATTACTGCAGTGTATGACACAATCTCATTAACATTAGTCCAACAAATCCTGTAGTTTTTGGTGACTTCCTTTGAAACTTGGCAGATTTTATTATCATCACATGAAGATGTACCTATTGATAAATCACTTGGGTAATGCAATTTTTTTAAAGAGTTGTGCCCCAATTCTCTTGTGGCTTAATGCTGTGTATGACACAACCTTGTTAGCACAACTAGTCCTGCAGTTTTTGATGGTTTGTCATGAAACCTGGTAAATATTACAGTGATAACCTGAATATGAGCATATAGTCAAATCATTACTGCAATTTTTAAGAGTTATTCCCCTTTTTGACTTGTAGTTGATTGCATTTGTTTTATTGTTGACTCATCTCAGCATGGTGTAAGAGTTGTAGGTGGTGGTATATTTATATGACCAAATTCCTCCAGTTATTATTCAATGATTAAATGGGGGGGTGGATTTTCTGGAGTTTTAACATGCTTCGTAACAAGATTTATATTTGTTAAATGAATACAATTGAAATTTAGAAAATACAAATGATTCAAAGTTAATTTGAAAAGTTACATTCATAAGTTTGAATGTTCCTGTATGTTTGTGTATGTATATATAAGTGTGTGTGTGTGTGTGTGTGTGTGTGTGTGTGTGTGTGTGTGTGTGTGTGTGTGTGTGTGTGTGTGTGTGTGTATATATATATATATTTAGATATAATATGCACGCTGTATCAATGATATACCACGAGATGTATAAATTTTTTTATTAAAAGGAAACAAGGCTTGCTGAGTTTTCTTTTAAATAAAAAATTTATACGAGTGGTATATCGTTGATACAGTGTACATACTGTACATATATTTTATTTATATCACATACAAATACATATATTTGCCCTTTGAACGGAGTTCAGATTTACTACAGGCAGCTGTGTATTGACCTAGTGAATGAACTCCTCACATCCCCAAGTGTGTCCACAACAAAATGTAGTTCTGTGCCTTTTGTGGCTATTTACAATCATTTTTGCACATTGATAAGTTGATTGTTTTCTTTTTTTAGTTTCTATTTTTCTTCACCTTGATTAAATCAATATAATACACACTTATGATTTAAACATGAAAGATGGTTTTAATAATAAAATTAGAGCACTATAAAACACTTGGTTAGCTATGCCATTCACATGAACACTGAGCCATTCACCTACCAGCTCATAGAAATTAATGTGGAATAGAAATTAAGTGAAATGACAAACCAACAAGAGGTAATTAAAATATTTTAATATATTTACAGTTGATCTAAGTCATTATTCTGCTTTAGCAACAGTACAAACAACCATAAACTCTCTCCCTCTCTCTCTGTCTCTCTCTCTCTGGTCGGTTTGGCTTTAAAACTTTCGCACGTGCTCTCTCTCTCATCCTTTGGTCGGTTTGACTTGACTTTTACCATCATTCATAAGTCCAGAGATATCGTGGGATGACACAAACGAAAATCCTCTACATTCGTCATTTCATAGATTTTAGCCCGTATCTTGCTACGATGGTCCACAGAGAGAGAGACCTTTGGACATTTTCATATTTAATTAATAATAATTGATTTTAGAACATTAGAGTATGTTTAAGAAACAACAACAAAACAAAACATTAAATACATCACAGTAGGTGTACCACATAACCGAGGGACCGCTCCGGTGGCCTAGTGGTTAGAGCGTCCGCCTCGGATGCAGGAGGTCATGGGTTCAATCCCCGGCCGAGTCATACCAAAGACTTACAAAAATGGTACTAAGAGCTGCTTCGCTTGGCGCTTAGCATTAAGAGGTTAGTGTTAGGACTGGTTAGCCTGGTGTTAGGATAATGTGACTGGGTGGGACATCATGCTACATGTCTGTGGCATGATGCCCCAGTGCTAGACATCACTATAAACTGTTACACTGCAGACATTGTAGCGATATGACTGAAAAATTGTTAAAGCTATGTTAAAAATCTAAATCACAAAAAAATCACACACGTAACCAAGGAATGTCGACATGGTTGCAACTTTGTATCATTGATAAACACCGTAGATAAATCCCAAGGAAAGTGCACACGTATTGTTACGACGAACCATATTCTTGTAGGTTGCTTGGTGTAATTTCTATTTCAAGGTTTTAATCCAGCCCAAATTCCTTTTCTCTCTCACTCCACATTTCTGTGTAGTTCATCCGTTATACATGAGAGGGGAGGGGGGAACAGAAATCAGAAAGGATTATGATGAAAATGTGTACCATATTAAATTCATTTAGAAAACGAGGATTATTAATACATTTTATCATTATTTTCATACATCACTAATGATTAATATGTGGAAATTCATCATTGATCTAGACTCAACTGCAGACGGTCACTAGAATGTTTATATATGCATATTATTGCACCATGGGCAGATCACAATTTGATATACCAATAGTATTGGTATATCACTTTGCTTTATACCAACACTTTAATAGCCATGTTAGTTATTTTTTAATGTATGAGGTATAAATATATATATATATATATATATATATATATATATATATATATATATATATGTATATACATATATATATACAGCATGGAGTTCAAATCCTGATTAACTTTCATTTGCTTTTGCTATCCAGCATAAAGCAGGTATGCATAGATTAAATGAAATATCACGAAAATTGTCATTTCTACAGGTATTCATCTATCGACTCTTTTGGAGAAGCAAGGATAATCCACGAAGGATCAAGATGGATGACATCAAGAAAGCCTTCCCTTCCCATTCTGAAAGCAGTATAAGGAAAAGGCTCAAACTCTGTGCTGATTTTAAAAGAACAGGTGTGAATGTATATAAATTTTAAATCATATGGCAGATAAGTTTTTCCAACCTCCAGTAGATCATAAAGATGGTGTTTGTCTGGAAAAGTTTATAAATGAAAGAAAAACTGACAAACAAGAGCGCAATACCAATGTGAGACCAGCCCCAGCAAATAATTGCATTGGATAATATAGATCATGTTGGTCAGGAAAAATCATACATATGAAAGAAAAACTTACAAATAATATGTACACAAATTATGAATCACATGGCAAAGAACAATCTTTACAATTTTCAGTGGATTATAAAGATTGTGTTGCTCAGGAAAAATTGTATGTATGAAGGAAAAATGGACAAAAAAACTAATTGCTTGCTTAACATTTTTGACTTTGGGGTCATGATTACATGTTTTACAGCAGTCCTTTGATCATTGGCTTGACATGCTGTTCCAGGCGTTTTATTGGATTTCATATCATTATAAATAAATAGGGACAAAAGTAAAAGAATTAATAGGGCCCTACTATATATGATAAAGAAAAATATTTTTTTAAAAGGGCAAAAGAAATTGATTTGCAACAGAGTTTTCATTTTTACAAGAGTTTTTATTTTTATAATGACCAAAACAGTGGAATGCTTTACTTAATACTTATTGTACAATCAGAGTGTAGGAGATACTGCATTACAGTTGGCCAATTCTTTTACTAGGTATGGATTCCAACTGGTGGGTATTAAAGCCAGATTTCCGCCTTCCAACTGAGGAAGAGATGCGAGCAATGGTCTCCCCTGAGCAGTGTTGCGGTTACTATAGCATGCTGGCAGCTGAACAGAGGCTGAAAGTATGTCGAGTTTTTATCAAGTTTGCTTTGTGGAAGCTCAATATAGTGATCATTTTTATACACATTTTGTCTGTCTACATCTATGCACATGCTAAGTTTACCAATGTTAAAGAATTTTACTTATCTAAATAAATGTTAGGTTTGAGAAAAATGGAGTTGTAAAGGGCATAGTTGCTTTAGTTGTTCAGAATCTGCATTTACCAAAATTTGTGAATGGTTTTCCCCTTTAGGTTAAGGACAAACCCTATCAGTTTCAGGCTCAAAAGGTCAAGGTCACTTGCTGAAAGGAGGTAAATGGTTCCTGTATAAAAACTCTAGTTCTTCACCATCTGCTCTTACAAAACTCTGTGGATACTTTGCACTTGGGGCAAGAAAGAACCTTATTGATTTCATTTGCAAAAGGTCATGGTCACTGACAAAACCAATGATGTTTTTTTGCAAAATGTCTTAGTTTTGCGTAACAGACCTAACCCAAACTTTGTGGATGGCTTGCACTCGGGATAAAGAAGAAGCCAGTTGATTTTGGTGTCAGATGTTTGAAGATCAAACCAGTTTAACTGAAAGAGGAAAAATAGGTTTTGTGCAATAATTTTAGTCATTAGCATAGAGGGCTTTTAAATTTGTGGCAAGCATATAATGTGCCACCCATGGTACTCTTGTTATGCTGTATGAGAAACATTAAATTTCAAATTTATAGTTCCATTGTTTGAATATTGTTGCCTGTACAGTGTTGAAATCATTGAAGTTTATGAACATAATCCTACCAAAGTAAAATAGGTCAGTGTGTGCTTATTTTAAGCATTGTCATTGTTGAGGTTTTAGTTCACCTAGTCTTACAACCATGTGAGCTTATGATGTATCTGTCATGCATTTTCAATCATGTGTCCTGTATAATCTTCTGTTCACAACTATTGTTTACAGCTTGAGAACTGCTGACCAATTTGCACATAATTTTGCAGGGAATGTGCTGGCATAGGGATCTTATATATTTGTTCAAATGATACCAATCCACCATCAAATATGACCACTGTTCCTATAAATGAAACATCTTTTAATGGGCTCTTATTAAAAACAGTTGAACAGAATTTCACCAAAATTTACACAGAGCATCCAAGCAAGTATAAAGGATTTCAGATGTATGCAATAATGCTGATATACATTTGGCATAAAGGACTTAACAGTCCACCATCAGTTATGGCCACTGTTACTGAAATAGAAAAATCTTTAAACATTAACGGTATTCTAATTGATTGTACATGATTCTAACATTTTAATCCACTTTCTGGCTTACAAGACTAGACACTGTGAACAGGACTAAACACTGTGGACAGGACTTGACACTGGGGACAAGACTAGAGGTTAGATGTGTGATTATTGATACTTGGGAAACGTGTAGGAATGATGCAGCTTTATCGTAAATTTCTAGTTTTTTAGTTGTTAACTGAGAGAGCTTTCTCCTCTTTTATGACTTTGTAGGATGCAGGATATGGGGAGAAATCATTATTTGCACCTGATGAAGACAATGATGAAGAGGTTCAGATGAAGATAGAGGATGAGGTTTGACATTCATTTTAAGCATGTTTTTTGTTTAAGCCTAAATCATTAACAGAACTTTATTGTTTCATTTCCATAAGTGTGGTTGATATAGTCACTTTTCCATGGCTGATAGCAGCATAGCCATTAGTGTTAACAGTGTTAACTTTTTTAAAGTCACATATCTTATCAACTAGTGCTGCATTCAAATGAACTTGGATAATGTTACAATAGATCTGAAGTTTATGCCATGATATGCAAGGAGTTGCTGTGTTACTTGTTTCACCGGTGGAATTAATATGGTAAACAATGTTAAAGTTTTATGTTTAAGGATTTGAAAGGCACACATCTTTTATATCAGTTTCTGCATTCAGCTGTAACATTAGGATGATAATACTATGGAACGAAAGATTAAATGCAGATATGTTTGGAGCTTCTGTATTGCTTGGTATTGCAAGCTTCAGTAGAAAGCATGGTTCATCATTGTGAACAATGTTAAATTTTTATTTGAAAGTTTAAGAAAGTCATATGTCTTCATTGTTCATTCTTCCATTTAACTCAAACTTTGTTGTAATACCATCAACCTAAAGTTTATTTGCTGATATGCAGGGAGTCATTTCATGCCTGTCTCAGTTTCATTAAGCCTAGATAATTATTCCCTCCACCAAAGAGGATTGGAGGGTCAGAATTGAAATGTACATGATCCCAGGCAGACTATTTTGTTACAGCCAAGAACACCTTCCACTTTCTTCTTTGGATGATATGTTCAGCTTTCATCAAAATTTGCTATCTGCTTCTATCCTTTGAGTATTTCCTCATTTCTTGCTTTATTTAAGCATTTTACATGTTCGTTTTTATTTTGAAGGGTTTATGCACCTTGGTTAGCAAGCAGTGCTTCGTTAAATTGTGTTCCCCTTCATGATACTAGGGTAAGTATTGTCATCATTTTGGGGTTCCAGATATTTGGATTGGGTCAGTACACCTCATTTCTTTATTACCATTGAAGCCCTATGGTGATAGGGAGTCTGGTTGTACTTGCCTGACTAGTGAGAAGAATCTTATTTTCACAGACACACACACAATATTCGTGTATATTCCCTACAGGATATGTGTACCCCCCTTGCTGGGAGGTGAGCCTTCCTCCTCCAGACTACCCACACCCCATGATATCATGGATGTTCCTTTCTTGGTTTCAAGGTAGGACAGATATGACATGCCATGGGACTGCTTTGTTGACTTTGGTCTGGCCTAACAAAAAAGGATGGGGGACCTAGGAGGACAGCTAGTGGGATTAGTCCAATAAATCCCCCTCTCAATGATCATCTTTTGGGATAACAGCAGCTTCATTTCACATCTCCTTCTCTGATTATGTATATACTTGGAAAGATAGTCCTGTCTTGCTTTGGGACTGGACACAGGATGACATTTCCATCATGGTTCACTCATATGAGTTCTCAGAAGCTGGTAATGACAGTTACTTTCCCCTTCCCCATCCCAGCTGCTCCTACCCACCAGTTGGGTTTGGTTGTTGTTGTTGGGGGGGGTAAGTTTGGATTTTTGATAAGGAGGTGAATGAAGTTAACTGCCTCCTTCCCCTAGACTAGTATCCTAAGCCATCTGGTGCCAAGGGCTTGAAAATTCTCTCCAGTCTGGAGAGACTTTCTGGAGCCTCATCTCTGTGCCTCCAGTTCACCAGCTTGGCACCTTAAGCACCCTTCCCCTTTCCAGTTTCAATTCCAGCAATGCATCTATGCTTTCTAGAGGCTGTAGCAAAGACATCACATCATGCACTGTCCATGTCAGTGACCAGACTCCAGATTTCTTTCCTGGTATCAAAAAACAGATGAAAATTTCACTTCATAATTTACATTTCCACCTTATGGCCATGCAGCTGGGCAGTGGAAGGTCTCCATTGATCTTGATGATGCATACAGGATGTGTGCATTCACATCTCCGTCTTCCCTCCACCAAGAAAAGAACTCCAGTTTTTTTTGCAACCAGGAGATATTTTGAGCTCATCCATTTACCCTCTGCTCAGCCCAAAGACCTTTTATGAAGGTGATTAGGGTAGTTATAGGAAAAAGCGAGTCCTATTAGCCTATACTAAGTTAGAAAATTGGGTAGAAACAAACAGGTTGCAAATACCCAGTGGAGCAGTAGTTTTACTGACAATCTCATTAATAATCATGAATCATGTGATCTCAATGTTGGTGTCATCCAATGAAATTGATTATCATAGGCTTCTTTGGCAGTAAACTCTTTCTGTTCAGTAGACATGGGATGCACCCAGTCAGTCTAAAATCAACAGTAATGATGTTTCATCTTCTCTTTCTTGGGTCTTTATTCATTCTGTGGGCACCATTAATGGAACTTGATTGCACCAAAGATGACAAATAAAGGTCATTGGCGCAAGGGCCCAGCCTAGAATGGGCAGTTGCAGCCCACTCAAAATCATTACAAATCACCATCCTCCAGTATTTTGATGACTGGTTGATGACATCATCCTTAGAGATTTTTCTTCTGAAGGACCTGATCCTCTGTTGATCAGTGGTAACTTGACTTGGTCTTGTTTCCAACTTAAAAAGGTTGAATTGCATCTCTTTTCTTGCTGGGAGAGATCCTTGGTGGACTTGTTCACTGCAAGACTGAACAACAAGTTCCCATGTTATTATTCCAGTGCCGGATCAGAGAGCCTGGGTTTTGGATGTTTTGAGCCTAAAGTGGGATCATCTCTACTTGTACACCTTCCCATCTTTAAAAATAATTCCACAGGTGCTCCAACAAAGAGAACTGCAACTTTTTGAATCCTCCCAGTATCCCCTCTGTGTCCCCAAAAGTCATTATTCAACAACCTACTCAGTATGTTGGTGGATAGGCCAAAGAGAGGGACATACTGTTGCAGCACAGCGGGTCTCTCCACAGCAACAGTTAAGAGATTCCCCACCATTACACTTGGCTTGTCTCAAGTGATAAATCTTCTCTGACCAGATTTCAAGTAAGGTTGCCAATTGCATCATCCAGGTTAGGAGACAATGTGCTTCCAAGGTTTACAATGCAATTAGTCTGTTGGGAAATGCATTGATCCCAGCTGTCCCCTTTTGAATACAGATTTTCTTCTCTTCCTTTTCAAGGAAAGATTATGTTCTGTGTCCACTATTAAAGTCTTAAGTTTGGCCCTTTCTTACTCTCTCAAGCTTGATAGGAGTTCTGCACAGGGTTGAAACCTCAACTTTCTGATCTTTTCAGGTATTTTAAGCTTCAGAGACAGGTATCGCTCTCTAATGAACTCCTAAGTATTTGTTGTGCATTGTCAAAATCCCCTCATTAACCTTTGAGTGAAGCTTCCTTCGAGAACTTTACCCTAGAGATAATTTTCCTGCTTTCCTTAGCATCAGCAAGGAGAAGGAGCAAGCTTCATGCCTTGTCAGTGAAAAAGGGTTGTTTACAGTTCATAGGCAATATTGATTTTGTTTCAATTCATTGCCAGCCTTGGTTTCTCACTAAGAATCAGCCATCTTCATTAGCTCCATTTCTTATTGAGATCCCCAGTCCTGGTTGCATATGTGATGAGGATGATCAAGATAGGCTTCTTTGACCAATTCGGGCTTTGAGGCTTTATTTGGATTCCTCAGAGTTGGGAAGGAAGATTGAAGTCATGTCTTTCTACCTTTTAAAGGTTCCTCTGATAATTTGGCACAAGCAATTCCAGGTGGATTGCCCTTACTATTGAGAGCTTCTCAGTCCCTCACTAAGAGCAACTTATCTTTCATGAGAATTAAAGCCAGTGAAGTTAGGGTTAGTGCTGCATCTTG
Organism: Megalonaias nervosa; assembly: GCA_016617855.1. NCBI lineage: Eukaryota > Metazoa > Mollusca > Bivalvia > Unionida > Unionidae > Megalonaias > Megalonaias nervosa. Next base: position 60,336 of record JAECUM010002453.1, read on the forward strand.
GGCTTATTTGAATCACACCTCTTTGGATGATATCATGAGAGCTCCTGTTCTTGGCACATCAGGACAAAGGCATTTTTTTGGTTGGGCCCAATAGTGATAGCACACATGTGGCCCAACCTTCTAACAACCAGTAGTGAACACTCCTAATATAATGGTAGATGCAATTGTTTTCTATACCAAATTTGTTCAGGCCATCTGCCACCTCCTAACTGGTAAATTCTGCATTGTAATATTAGCAGGTACTGTATACTGCTATTAAAATTGGGGGGGGGGGGGCTAATTATAATTATGTAATATGTACAAGCTACTTTGCAAAGGTTTCCCCTTCCACCCTGCTTTGATGTCCGGTACTCCAGGTCCAAGTCTGTCTGGAAAGCATTCAGTTTGTTGACCATGACTAAGGAGTCAGACTGGGGTCATGTTCCCTTCATTTCTGGCCACCAGTACTAATTGGAGGGAATAATTAGCTTAGACAGGGGACATAGAGTCCCAGAAAAGGAAAGCAATGCAATAATACCAGGTAAATTTTATATAATTAAAATTGGATCTACCCACCCCATTCAACACACACACACACACATATTTTCATCACCATTGTCAAACCTGGAACAAGGTAGCACAGGAATCAAATCTTGGAAACAAATGCTTATCATTTTTATCATACTTAATGGGGACGCAAGTTAAGTTTTTTTTTTAAAACTTAAACATACTGTGAATCACTTGAAATTCATGGCTTACTACTTTCTTTAGCTTCCATTAAACTCACAATGAAGTATGAACTAAGCTGATATTTAAAGCATGCCCAAAGCCATTTGTGATGGTAATGAATCACTGGTTTGTTTTAATAGCATCTGTATTTATAGTGCTGAGAATTATGTATCATGATACATGTATGAATTATGAGGAACAATGGAAATTGATTGAATGAATTCTCATTTTAGATTTATGTGACTAATGTAATGACGGATGTTGTAGTAATCAATGTAGACTTGCTCACAATTTGTGCCCTTCTTAACTTCCCAATGTGGATATTACATTCATTTATAATAATTAATACTTGCTAAATCTTGATGCAATCCAATGAAATTTGGATATATTTGTGCAACACAACAGCAAAAAAGTTAACAAAAATTAAATGTCAATCACAATTTGCACTTTTCTTTAATCATACATATCCTTGAATAAAGTTGGTAACTATTTATCAGTGAAAATCTCCAGCATAATGTAATTATTATCTACTGTTAGGCAGTGTTCCATACAGGTCGGTATATTAATGTGAAAGCAGTACCATGTCTGATTCAAGCATTAGTCATTTCATGAATAAAACGTTTTTGCTGCATTTTTGATTCTGCTCATGACAAGTACTATTCACTATTCCATATTGTAATCACAGGGTCACTTTCTTATTATTAAATACAATTAATACAAGTAACAGAACTGACATGGTATTGGATTTTGGTCAATAAACAGAGGACACTTAAAGATCAAACAGGCTTGCAACAATGGATGACTTTGCTTCAAGTGTCATACTCTTTGACTACTGTATCAGCGACATTAGGATAGTTTGGGAATGTGAAATTGAGTTTCAGCAGAACTGATTACACCTGGCCAAGATGTAAGCTTTGTTTGAGTGCTGAATTCCTGTTTGTCAAGAGTTTTTTATGTTGTTAGTGGTCTTTAAGAGGACTTAAAAACCTAACTGCAATCTTAATTATAACAGTGGAATTAACCTTGTTTGCTTGCAGAATGATTTGAGCATCATCAGTGATTCATGCCTCTTCATTTATGTTGTGCTAGCAGTTAATCACTTACCAAATTGACTTAATTACTACAGTGGGATTAAACTTGTTTGATTGAAAACATGGGAAAGTGAATGATGGTCAAATCTTCTCCGACATATTTACATCTTTGCTCAGAATTTCTTCTTTTCTCTTTTTTCTTTTTGAAAGACATATTCTTTAAATTAAGTACCCACAAATATGTAAAAAATTTTTACTAGTCCACAAAATTATATACACATGAATTAACTCACAGTCTTGGTAAGAGAATTATAATGTGGATTTTTTTTATTAGTGTTCATTATATTTTGTTTGATTTAGAATTTGTCCATCACTGTTATGTATAATTTCTAGGTCAAAACTGCCCCATGGAACACCACAAGAGCCTACATTTCTGCCCTAAAGGGGAAGTGTTTACTGGACCTTACAGGAGTAGCCGACCCAACTGGATGTGGAGAGGGATTCTCCTATGTGAAGGTCCCAAATAAACCCCAACCCAGAGAAGAAGGAAAGGAGACAACACCAGTGAAGAGAACAGTTACTGGAACAGATGCTGATCTGAGGAAGTTGTACCTTAAAGATGCTAAACAGCTCTTAAGGAAGTTTGGTGTACCAGAATCTGAGGTACAAGATGCTAGAATAATTACTTAGAAATAAAACCTTGGCTTTCTTGCTGTTAATGTTGATGCAGGATTATGACATTGCTTTCTGGAAAGATCTGCAAATTCAGTACCCATTGGGGCAAACAGCTGTACAACAGAGCATCTAATAAAAATGTTGCAGACATCTTAAATTTGTTTTCGTGACCACTTCGGTGGCCTAAGTGGTTAGAGCATCCACCTCGGATGTGGGAGGTCGCAGGTTTGAACCCTGATCGAGCCATACCAAAAAAGACTTATAAAAATGGTTCTGACAGCTGCCTTGCTTAGCACTCAGCATTAAGAGGTTAGTGTTAGGACTGGTCAGCCTGGTGTCAGGATAATGTGACTGAGTGGGACATGATAATTCATGTCTGCGGCATGATGCCCCAGTGCTTGTCATCACTGTAAACTGTCACACTGCAGACATTGTAGTGATATGACTTGAAAATTATTCAAGCTACATTAAAAATCCAAATCACACAAATTTGTTTTCATTTTATTATTTGCGGTATCAATCACATGTGTTCATGTAGTTAATGGATGTATGTGTTTTAGTGCACAAAAGAAAACAGCAAAACATATTTCTTTAAAATTTTGTATCTGCAAAATGGATTTTCTATTGCAAATCACATGCATCAAAACTGCAGCATTTTGCGGGGAAATACAGATTTGTGGTCAGATCTTTATTCTAGGGAGTCACGGTAGAGTGTTGTGTAATCAAGTGTTCAATATCTGCCCAGGCCAGCACTTAGCCCCCATTTCCATGGCATGATATAGCCAATGTGTTTACAGTGCCATTAAAATAGAAAAACAATAGTAAAAAAAATATCTTTATCCTGCCTATAATCCATTCTGATGTCTAATGCTGAATACACTTTACTGCTAATGATGACATAAAATGGCCTGTGTGATGGAGATAACCTATAGCATCACGCGTAAAAAAGTTTACTACTCTCTTTTGCATGGGGACAGTACTGTAAGTGAAAAGTATGTATTAATGTTCTCAGTGACAATGCAGGATAGACCAAGGCAATTTATTTGAGAGCATAAGACTAGAAAATGTGTTTTGAATGAATAACTTGTGTGTTTATGCTCTGGCCAGGTAGATACATAATTGTCATGTTGTTTTAAGTGCATACAGACCCTGAAATGGGTAATTGTACCAGTGAACATAAACAGAATACAGAAAGAATGCAAATGAAATCCAGAAATGCAGATTATGTAAAATGCAGTAAATGGATGCAAAAAAATTGATGATTGCATTTTGAAAATATTGGAGAATGCAAAAGCAAAATGCAGTTTGTAAAATGATGTGTAATAATAAAAATGAGAACAAATCATGCTTCCATTTCATAAATGGATTTGAAAATCAACTGTTTCCAAAGTTCCACTAAATTTCCATGGTCAAAAACCCTTTGACTTGATAATAATGGATGAGATTCTTTACACTAATGAATTTTCATACCTTATAAGCTGTGCTTGTTCTTGTTGGGGCAGAATACAAACAACTGCCATTGATATAATGACATTACCTGTTGTTGTTTCAATACGGTATTGATTTTGAACAAAATTTTCTGACAGTTTCAACTAATGTTTTGCAAAACGTTAGTTATATTTCAACTGCTTGTAAATTCAGTATTGTCGTTTGCATTTTATGTATTTTGCTGTTTTATTAAAGAACATGTTAAATTAGACAAGATGTAAAAGTTATAGTTGTCTCCCTTTAACACTTGAAAACAGAAAATCGGGATTTTGTAAATGTATTTCCATTATATTTAAAATGATGGAAAATGAATGGAAACAATAGATACAAGCAACAAATGCAAATTTTGAAGTAATTTCTGAGAACATAAAAAATAGATGAGATGGTAAATGAAATTCAGATGTTAATAGAAATCAAATGCAAATGAAATGCAGATTTGGTAAAATCGTCCATTTCAGATGTTTTCTTGCTATTAAACTGAGGACAGATTGCATGATTTGAAGCTGATGTAAATGCATTACATGCCATGCCAGTTCTAATCTCATGGTTTGTCGAAATACTGTGTCCAGAAAATCTTTGTCAACATTTGAAAGATTCATGCGTTTTGTTCATTTTTACCTCTTCTAATCAAACATTTGAATAGGCATCATAGTCTTTGTTATTTTGCAGATCAAGAAATTGTCCCGATGGGAGGTGATAGATGTAGTGAGGACCATGTCCACTGAGCAGGCCAAGGCCAACCAGGACATGGGCACAGGTGCATGATTTTTCTTCTTTTTTTTTTGTTTTTGCTTTATTCCCTTCACTTTGCAGATACTATGCCCCTTTCATGTTGCAGACCGTTTCCAGTAGTAGGTTAGAATGACATAGTTATAGTACCATATTCAATATAATACCAAACATGCCTTAATAAGTGTAGTCCTTGGGGGGAAGAAAGGTAAAAATTCACACAAATATCCCATTTGAAAATAAAATTTACGTACTGATCCGATCATTCCTCATGTGTGGAAGCAGCTGCTAAAACCCACCTAGAACATAAGGATTTTCTTCCGATGTACCAGTGTGCATGACTTGATAGCACTTACCTAAATAGTTTAAATCAGTTTCAGAAAATTAATCTTTTATTCTTTATTCAGTGTTTCCATATTGGGAGATCAAAGTGGAGAGCTTCCAATATGGATAAAGGGAGGTATCACTTATAAGTCCTGCCCAGCTGCAAATAACATAGACCCTAATCTGGCATAATGTGCAGGCAGATCAGGTTCTGTGCTGTTTGCATTTGGACAGTATTTATAGGCAAGTATATATAGTAATTTTGCATATTAATAAGACATCAAATATCCTGATCAGGAGAATATTGGCATCCATAAATATGAAAATCATCCAGTAAACAACTTTATAATGCACATTGTGATCTATAACTTGAAACATTAACTCCTGAGGAACTATTTTTCAAGCATGGTGCTGGTAGCTTAAATTACTGCGACATCAGCAAATGTGAGAGTTACATTTTGCTGATCTTTTGCTTTTTTGTGGGTTTTTAAAAAATATAATTTTGTACAATAGCAAAGAGGAAAGGAGTCCAAAGAAGAAGACCAAATTAATCTATAACATTTTCATTAAACATTGTAGCATGTTTTGTATATGGTGTGGTTGAAGTGGGAACAGTTGGTAATTTTTTAAATTTCAGAAAGTTTGGAGGGAAATTTCGCAAGTGAATTCTCTTAGTTCTAAAATTTTGGGCCAAGGAAAATTTTTTTTCTTTACTTTTTTCGTGGCCAATGATATATGGTAGTTACAGCAAGCAGAAGTCTACACTAAAATTAAGCAGAAGTTTACATTTCAATTGAGCAGAAGAAAATAGAAAAGTTCTGCAGAAGTGACAGAGAAAGAGGTATAATCCCAGTGAAGTTTGTTGAAGTTACTTATTCATTAGGGTCTGTAAACTTTGTCTTGATATATTACACATTTTGTTGTAATTAGTTTTATATGTAAAATCATAAGAAAAATTCTAAAACTTAAATTTATATGACTGCCATTCAGCATGTTCTGCTATGTCACGGGCTCTGTCATTGTACGTTATTTCAGACTGTATGTTAATTGCATTGGCCCTGAACAAACATGACATACATATTGTTCCACTACATTACAGATAGAAAACATCAAAACAACTCACATCTTTTCAAAATATATATTTGGGCAAATTTTAATTTTTGGAATATTGTCTTTTTCAAGCATGCTTAACAATTATTGATTATTTTAAAGGTTTTTCAGCTATGCTATTATTCAGTATTTATTTTCTTGTTTTGTTGTTTCCTTCAAAGCAGCTTTTTTTCACATATTTGCACATTAACATCTGTATTGGGCTTTGTTTTTTGGTTCTTTATTGAAAAGAAAATATTATTACCAGCAAACTAATTTAATATATAAACTATTATTGTGAGAAATAATTAATCCCATACCTTGCCGATGTATTGTCTTAAAAGCATATGCCATTTTACTTAGTCTCGAGCATAGTTATAATAAACATAAAATAATTTTCCATAGATTCTAACTGGAAGAAATTTTAATCAGTGAATATAAAGGCCACTTTTGAATCATATTTTATTAAGTTGAAAATTTATATAATGAACTGGTGAAAGATGATACATGTTCATACATGCATAATGATATCTATTTTATTAATTTTTGGAGGAGTTTTTCCTCTTTCATTAAACATTTTTTTAAAAATCATTTCAAATTAATAATACAAAATATAAGAATTTCTCATTCTAATACATTCCCCAGTCACATTAACTTTTGGAATATAAGCTCTACTACCTCCTGAATCCCACCCTCTCAAAGGCAAAAATGTGTCTTTTCTGTCTATATGATACAGACGAAGGGTAATAACTCTTTCCCATTACATTTTGCCACCAACAGGTGACACTAATTTTAAGCTTTGGTAGTAAACTGACATCATTTACATTACCTCTCTGAAATCCATTGAAAATGCGTGCTACATTTTATCCCATCCATTGAGGATTTTGTTATTTTGAAATTTATTAAGGATTATTTTATGGGTGGTATACATTACTTTTTGAATTTTGTCCTATGTTGGCTTAGATTTTGCATTCTCTGACTACTTGGTTCTGCACAACTAAATTGTAATAGGATGTGCTAAGTTGATGTTTGCACACACCATTTATTTATCAACCATGGTACAGCAGGTGTCTCTGGCATTATTAACTCAGTTAACTTTTCATTTTTTTTTTTTTCTTCTTTTCATGCTTTGTCGTTTCAGAATTAACTATGATGACAAAGTGTGGTAAATGCAAGAATTCCCATGACTCGTGTCTCACCTGTAGAAAGTGTACATCATGAACTGCTTTCAGCATGTGCACCAGTTGGTAACAAGCCACCAAGGATAGATCCATTTCTCCCCTCACAGACTCAGCTACAATGGGGGGGGGATTTGAAAGGCAATCAAGAAAGGTTGCAGTGATGTCCCTTGGGCACTGACCACTGGGAATCAGTCTTACAAAATTTAGAACTGTCGAAAACCAAAGTTCTCCTGAACTGAAGTGGAAAAAAAGCAAAGGGAGTATGGATTTCATCAGCATTTCCCACCACAAGACTCTACCTATCTCCCCCCCTCGGTCACAGATCGCAGTAAGGGGGAAGGCTCCAGTGTTTTGCTTCTAAATGTGGAAGATTTGCCTTGACAACATATGGACATGATAAGTGGTTTCTGGGGGACTCTGTATCATGTTCATTGCATCTCCTCCTTTGCTCAGAGTTCCTTCAGCTGCAGATGTGGCACTCTGCACTTGGTCATCAACCTAAGCACATTCAGTCAATTCATTTATGTTCTTGAGTTCACAGTGGAATGCTATCCATTAGAGAGATTACAGAATCAGTTTGGACTTGCAAGAGGTGTGACTTGACATCCCCATTCACACAACTTCTATAGTCCAGCAGTTTGCCTGCATAAAAAATGGGTTCAAAAAAGTAGGCTAGTTATATCGTGGAGCAAAACACGATACCACTTGTTACACTTCTTCTCATTCTCAGTCTCCTTGTCAACAAGGACATCTCCGACCTCATACCATTTCAAGATTTTGGTCAACTAGGTCTGGGACTCAACATTTAAGTAAACAAAGTAGGTCTTCCCCAAGAATAAGAATTAGTACAATGGTGGATTCCTTGCCTATACACAACAACCCATTTGCTTCAGAATTCTTTTGCCTCCTGGGTTTGCTCAGTGAATCAGTTTACGTCTTAGTCATATTTTGCCATCTTGGGCATCCATTACAGTGAGTATGTTGTCCACATGGAGGCTGAACCTTTGACCATTGGACCATCTTTGACAATCTGCACAATATAAGGTTCGGTCTGGAAAGTAGGGAAACCTCACTGGACTCAATGTTGGGGATATCTCTGCAAGTACAACCAACTGTAATCATGATTAGTATGGATGCGAACACATGTCTGGGGGTGGGAGGGTATGACTCCTAGCATTTCAGGATGACATTGGAGTGTAGCCCCCTCAGGATCATTATTTACATATCAGCATTCTTGAGCAGGAAACCATTCCAAAAGCTTTTCACTATGCTGGAGAATCTACAGTGGATTGGAGTTTCTTCCTGTCCAACAACTACAGAGGAGTTAGCCAAGTCCCCAGACATTTTGTATTCTTGTTTTGGATTTTCTAAGCTGGTGTCTGCAATAACAATTCATATCCAGTTCTACATATCCAGGGCTGGCTAATATATTGGCAGACTCATTGTCCTGCAAGAACCAACTAATACAAACAGTATGATGTCTTCATCCCTTGATTTTCACTCAGTAGGTGCCCAATGGGATCAGCCTATGATGAACCCATTGGCAACAAGGTGGAATACCAGAATCACATTCTTTGTCTCACCAATCCTGGATCCAAAGACCAGTATAATCAATGCTCTTTCATATATTGGAATGACCAGAGTTACTTCTCCAACACCTTCTGTTACAAAGGTGATACAGGAAGCAAAAAAATCGGAGTGTCTCCTTGTCCCGATTACTGATTGAGATGGGAAATTTTGGATCAACCTCATCAGTCTCAAAATGGAATCACCAGGAAATCAAGATGTTCCCTCATCTGCTATAAGCAGCCATGATGACATGTATTTCATCCCAGCACAGAGCTCCTAAACCTACATGTCAGGCTCTTATTAAGCCTTCAGGAACAAACAGTTCTTGCAAGCAAGGGTTAAGAAATCCAACAAGTGAGGGCCTTTCCACCTTAAAGATGTACAAAGACAATAAAATATAATCTCACAGTAGTGTGCACAAGAACAGTTAATATCTGAAAGAGAGGATATCAGACAACCCAAAGACCTATCCAGTATTTTGTCAAATTTGTATTACACATGACCAGTGATGTTGGAACCTTGCCGAAATGGAATCTATCTTAGAGTACTAACTTGGCTGAACAAGACACCATTTGAACTGCTGTTAGTAGCTTCATCAGACCACCTTTCGTATAAGTCCTGCCGCCTCACTGCATTGATGAATGGCAGGCAGAATCGGCAAATACATATTCTGTTGGTGGACCAGTATACATGCAGTTCTGACAAGATGGGTTAGTGTCACCCATTGCGGACCCTGCTTTCATTGCCAAGAACATGCTACCATTCATGGGTAATCAGACTTTTGTAATAATTCCTGTCTCCTCAGGACACTTCAGCTCAAAGTCATCTACAGGACCCAGTGTGAGCTCTATAGTGGTGTTTAAGGAAGACCGAGCTATTGCATCAACCAAGATCATGCCACTTCTTGCCCTCAAAGAGGGACAGGACAATATATCAACACAGATACTTTCATCCTAGATAAATGGGTCTATTTGTTCCACATATCGGAAATAACTGCACACCAATGAATTTGCTTTGCATCTCTGCTCACAAAGTTAGGACACATGTCACAAATATTGGATATGAGCAAAACTGTTCACTAACTGTTAATATCCATGCTGTATGATGGAGATCTGAGTACACTTCCAGCTTTTATCTCAGAGATCTTTCATCCTAAATGACTCAACTCATTCAGGCTTTACCTGTAGCTTCATAAGAATACTGCTTCACAACTTCCACAGGGCTGGGGGGGGGGATAAAAAATTTCCCTTTCGACAAATGGAGTCTGTTTTCCACTTTGGCTACCTAGAAACTGTCTCTTCACATACCTTAGGGAACCAGAGAGGGTCTTTCTGGTGTAAGGGGATGTTTCTCCCTCCACCTCTTACCTATTTTTCAAAGTTATTATGCTGGGGAATGTATTTGACAAAGAAACTTAAATTTTTTTTAAAAATATGTTTCTTTGATAATACTTGCCCTATCATAATACACATACACCCTCTCAGCCTCACCACAGTTACATCCGTGTAGGGAACATGCCTTCTGCTCCATTAGTAACTGACTTTAATGGGAATTAGCTACCAATCCCTATATCAAAGGCATATTACTATCAGACACCAAGATGGGCAGATAACTTTTAACTGTTTTGCTAAAATATTTTAATCTGGGAGGGCTGGATTTATGAAGTAGTCATAGTTCTCCTTAGGTGTCATGATCGGGTAAGTATTATCAAAGAAACATATTGTACTAGAAAATATTGGTTTGCCTACCCCATGCCACTGCTCCCTTGCCATTGACTCATGTCCCCACCCACCCACAGACAAGTATCTGGTAGGTGCCTAACTCTTGTTTTTCAAACAGTTTTGGATCAGTCTCTTTCTAGCAGGCAAGTGAGTGATCCAAATTGTCTCAGAGGGCTTCGGTTCTTCTTTTTCCAATCCCCTTCACTTTTGTCTTCTCCAATCCTGATGGGAATACCATCATACTCTGTAAGGGACACACCTTGCAGAGTCCATTTTGAACATGAAATGGATCACAACCAGGGAGTTTCTGCAGCTCCTTGGATTATTTTATGCAGCAGCAGATCTTGTCCCATTGGATCACTTCTGATGCACCCATTGCAGATGACCTTGCTGTTTCAATGCCACTCGATTATAGGATCAGCATAACAAGCATGATAGTATAATTCTTGGACCAGTGGCGCAACAAAGGTTGGCTCACAACAAGAATATTGTGTGAACAGCCTCAGCTGGATGTGACTGTGTGTACAGATTCAAGCACCTGTAGTTGGGGAGACCATCTTTACAGGGCTTCAACACTGTCATTGGCCAGTTATGTGAATGGTATCATCTAAGCCTTTCATTTTTGGAGCAACTGTATTCAGAGCAAGTTTGTGCTCCTCATGTCAGACAACTTGCTGATAGTGATGTACCTCTTAAAACAGGGCAGTATCAAATCACCCCAACTCTGTCTTCTGGTTTGGGATTTTTGGAATTGGTCCACAGATCACAACATCGACATCCATATCAGACATATTCCCTGCAGACTCAATGTTTTGGCTGATTTTCAGCCAAGGAAGAGACAGATTCTCCATACAGAATGATCCCTTCATCCATCAGTCTTTACATCAGATATGCCTCCTTTGGGGGTGTCCAGTGATCAATCTCTTTGTTTCCCAGTGGAATTTCAAACTGCTTATTTTCATTTCCCTAGCACAGTATCTCAAGGTTTGGTCTGTTTTGACACTCTTGTTTTGGGGTTGGCTGTTTGAGGAAAACAATTAGCTCCAATTACCATTAAGAGCTACCATTCTATGGTATGAGACACATCCAGTCATCATGGCCAAGAGGATCGTGGTCATAACAAAGACCTCTCAGACTTGTTGATCAATTGGACTTGCATAAATTTAAATCACTCGCAGTTTCCCAAGTGGAATGTGTCCTGTGTTCTGACTTCAGCTAATTCAAGCTTTTATTCAGGACCCCATTGAGGCTCCTTTCATACAAATCCCGTTTCCAAATAGCATTCACTTTGATATGCAGAGTAAGTGAATTGTATGCCCTCTCCTTTGACCCAGCCTACCCTCAGTTTTGATCAGATTGCATGGCTGTCCTGATAATGCAAACAGGTTTCATCACCATGAATTGGTTGCCATCAGTGGGCAGTCAGAAAAGTCATCATACAACCGCTCTCCTGTATTGACATAACCCAGTAGGCATTCAAACAGGGCCTGGCAAGATCTTTTTATTTCTTCTGCCTAAACTTGACAATGTTGCCTCCATTTGTATTGCATAAAAGTTAGGAGAGTGGGTCAACCTTCATATGGGGAATCTAATCTTCTTCCATCAGAGGTTAACCAAGGTACAGGTTGGATGCTCAATATTCCCTCTGCCTATTACCTGTTCTCCTAATGTTATTGTGATCAGGGAACATATTTGAAGGAGAAGGCAAAGTTTTAAGTAAATTATGTTTCTCCCAGTATACTCACCTGATCACATTACTTTAATACCCTCCCATCCTCCTCGCAAATCGAGCATCCTGTTACACAGTGTTCTTCTCATCTAAAAACTAGTGCCACCTGTAGATGGCAAGGGGAGATAATGGGCAAGAGCTATTGTCTTTTATCTGTATAATATAGACAGAAAATGTGTTTTAGAAGGTTTCTTGATAGAGCTATGGGCCTTGTCAATTTCAGATTCTCACAATTGTAATTTTCCTATAACCAGTATAGACCTTGAACAATTCAACACATCATGCAGATGGATATGAAAACCCATTTAGTAGACACAGACATATCTCACGGGAAGTTTTTGTACCTTCTTCATTTTTACAGAAATTTGGGCCTTGTCAAACAAGTTGATATCTTCACTAATTGAAGATTTTTGCAAAACCACCATAGCTATGGAACCATTTAAAGTGTCCTAATTTAGTATGGATTCTCTTTTTCACTTGACCACTTGTTCTAGTTGTTACTTTTAACATATAGGGGTTGGAATCAATTGACAAATTTCAGTAATAGATCATTGCTAGCAACATTTAGATCATAATTTATTTATTGATTAGGGTTGTTGATAAATCATTTTAAATGAGCACTGAAGTATATGTATGTGTGTGTGTCTGTGTGTGTATACATGAAATAGAAGTCTGTTTCACAAATTGAAGAACAAAACTCATACTGTTACCTGTGTATGAAACAGCAGCAGCCATACTGAGTGTAACACAAACATATATACCAACTGTACAAAGATCGTTTGACAGAATTTGCAAAATCTTTGAAATTTGGCATCTCTTAAGCACTTCAGTAAATCCAAAATATTTTCTAGTGTGAAATGGTCTGTTTCAGATTATCTGAAAATTGTAATCAATAATTGTTTTTATTTTCAGAAATCTTTTTTAATTGATTAAACTTATTTATTGTTACAGCCCTAGTGACCAGTTTGGTTTATGACTTTAAATTTGAATCATTGATGATTCATAGGTGCAATGTTTTATTTTATAGGCTGGACAAAATTTGCCAGAGGAAACAGGTTTTCTGTTGCAGAGCATCAGGAGAGATACAAGGAGGAATGTCAAAGGATATTTGATCTACAAAATAGGTATTTCTGAAAATGGGAGATAAGACATTTTAAATTTTGTCCATAAACTGAAACAAGCACCTGATGTCTTAAATCAGTATGACTCAGTCCCTCATTTAGCATGTCGATGGTCATTGATCCCTTTATGATGGGTATACTGTGAAGAAATTTATTTTCATGACCATTAGATTTTGTGGTTTTGTTGAAAAGTACATTTTCATGGTCCTTCAATTCAGGGGACTAGAGGTCCTATTGTCTTTACCGATATATCACTAATTGGGGAAAAGATGTCCTATTGTCTTTACTGGTATATTGCTGATTGGGGAATTGTGGTCCTTTTGTCTTTACTGATGGATCACTATTCATTAGTTCATTAAATTTCATTATTTGTAGCAAGCATAAGGGAGTTTACCAGTATTTTATTTTTCAGTTGTTGCTGAATTTTATATACTGCCTTGCATGTGTGACATAGTGGTCACAATGTTCATCTTTGTCTATCCATCTGTCAGGTGTCAACTTTGATATTTTTTTTTTCTTAAAGAGCAGTATCTCCTGTTTTCTTTAGGGCTAATCATCATATTTGACTCAAAAATGCATTGCAGATAAGGGCTATCCAGTGAGATTGCTGGTTACGCAGCTCAGGGAGCAGTTGTTTAAATTTTAGGTTAGTAATCAATGGTTGAAGTTTTTTTTAAACTGGTAGTATTATCAATTATTGCCATTGATGAATTAACATCAGAAAAGGTAAAAAGTTTTCACATGCAATATAAATACTGCTGTTAGCGTGGAGGTCAGAAGTATGGGTCACAGCAGTCAGTTTCCAATATTTTTTGGGGAAAGAAACTTCTTTGTCATTGGATGGGTATTTGACTTTGAATCAGATTCACCAGTGTACATATTGCATTCTTGGGGATGATAAATCCATCTGCCAGAAGTCAAGGTCACAGGCTGAATTGTTCATTTAAAGTGTTAAGATCTGTCTGAATCTGCAACATCATATGTTTCCATACATGTTTGTTATCAGATTGGTAAAATATTAGGAGAATGGGATAGTTTAAATGTTAAATGCCATATCAAGATCACAACCATTGTTTTGTTATGTGATAATATGGTACAGCAATATAAACAATACATTTATGGATTTTTGTTTACTTCCTAGTGGATACTGTCCAATTATAAAGTAATTTCACACAAAATTTACTGCAGCATAATGTGGTTATCTTTATATCCTTGAGTACTTAATATAATAATAGTGATCCCTCTTAATATGGCTGTACACAGGAACCTCACAGTGACAGATGTGCACTTTATAGCACATTTTTCTTTGGACTTGTTTAAAAATATAAAAGCTGTGTTTAAATGGATCCCATATGACAGTATTACAGTTTCAAGCTGATGAAATACTTGAGTTAAGGAAGAGGTGGTATGTTATGGGAATGCTGCACAGGGTTATGAAATTATGATTGTACAATCTGTGCGATGAATTTTTTAGGGTGTTGACCTCTGTAGAGACTCTTTCTACTGATGAGGATTCCAGCTCTGGCGATGAGTCTGACTTTGAGGAGATGGGGAAAAACTTGGAGAGTATGCTGTCCAACAAGAAGACTAGCTCAGAGGTAATATAAACAAAATGGGAACTTGGACTTTGTAAATGAGTGTGCTTTTCCTAGAAAAATTTGTCCTTGGATTTAAAGGATTTTGCCTTTCTTAGTTTTGCTTTCCTTTTGTCTGACATTTTGGCTTGCCTTGATGAAAAAGAAGGGAGCTATTGTAACCCCAGCATCATCATTGGTGTTGATGTGTACACATTTAAAAGCATATAATCAAGTACAGTCCCACTGTATCGCAATTCTTTCTTCCTGGGTTCTTGCCAGAAGGTTAGAGTGAGTTTCATAGCACCATCCTCATTATTTGTACATTCTTGCTTACAGTTGTTTGGGTGTTGTTTTGCACCATTTCTGCATACTGTTACTTTTTGAACCATGAAACGTGGTGAAGAGATTCATCTTGTGTACTACACCCTCATCACAAAAGTAGGGCAGAATGTCCCATATTTTACACTTCACTGATTGGGTAAATTTTGTGTTTGAAGTATATTTCTCAAGTTCTCATGATACTAGAATCAATATGCTAGATGTGTCACATCTGTTATTATTATTTATCACATAGTCGGTACACTTTGCCTACAGTGTGTGCAGTTTCATATTTTTGATATTATACATGTGAATATATCACTTTATGTGATTCTGATTGATCCAGATAAGCCCATGAAATTATTGTGCAGTGTTCTCTTTACTGATTGGTGGCCCAAATAAGCACATGAAATTATTGTGCAGTATTCTCTTTACTGATTGGCTGCAATCATGGGAAAACTTTTTTAACGCCACCTTCTGGAATTTGTTGTTTTCATTGAACATTTTTGGCTGCCATTGTTTGATTTGACTTGCAAAAGGGAATTGGGAAAAAACGGTCTCTTCTGTTTCATTATTGCCAATTTTGCCCCACAGGGGTTGTGTCATGTATAACATATCATAACATGAAAAATGGCAAAACAAGAACAATAACAACAAGTAAAACTACCAGTATTGCTTAGATGATAATGAGGGTGGGGGTGGGGATGGATGGGCAGTATATCTGTAGCAAGGAATCCACCCTGTATACAAGCTTGGTTTAAATGTGAACTTACTGAAGTAAATAAACTCACCTTTGTTCACAGAAGAATGTAAACATAAACCGGTCTCCCCAACTGACAGAACTCTATTCAACCACAGCATATTTACGCGATAAATATGTGATGCAAGTCCGACTCAAAAAGAGATTTGTTTACATCTTCTGTACAGTCTAATGTTCCAAATCAAATACTGCAAATATCCAGTCACAAATACATTACAGTAAATATGTGTATTTCTGCATCCAGTAATCTTCTTTTCACAAAAATATTGCAACAATGTAATGTTTAGTTGTGATGTGGAATTTCAATGTAAACACTGTCACTGTGTTGTGTAGGCCAATTCAAACCGGTACTGTGCACCATATCAATGTGACATCACACACATTGGACATTTTGTGTTGACAAATGTTTTGTCTTCTGTAAAATGTTTTGTTTATTTGGATGGACGCTTATTCTTTTATTTATAGTCATCAAAAATATATAATATACTTCTGCTATTTCAACTTTGTTTTGTACCATTTTTTACGCACAACAAATGCAAGGTACGGTGTCTATCAGAATGAACGAAATCATTCGTTCTTCTTTCTATCTAAATAATTTCTACTGAAATAAAACTATAGGATAAAAAGAATCTCAGATGGGTAATGATTTAATATTAAATTTATGAAACTCATTAAATAATGTCCAACTTTTGCTTGCCAAGGCTCGTAAAAGCCGGACATTATTCAATTCGCTTCATAAATTCAATATTAAATCATTACCCATTTGAGATCCTCTATATCTATATTATATTCATATCTATTAGCACCATGCCCTAACAACAAAAGGTCACTGTGACCTACATTTCACATCTTACTGGCTTTGGTTAAGTTATTTAGTGCATGACCACATGTTTTTTGCATCCTGGAATGGTGGAACATTTTGAGGGAATACATCTTGATGAGTATTACACCCTCATCACAAAAAGAAGTCACAGTGACCAATAGTTTACACTTCACTGACTTTGATTACTTTGCTTCAGACATTAAACAAGATGATTATCATCAATTAGGACCACATCTGTACAGAAAAAAAGATGTCACTGATCTACATTTTCCATAATACTTGCTTAGGTTACATTTCAACAATTAACTGATGATGATGGCACAGTTTTATTATGCTGTATACATACTATCCTACCTAAAATCAAGAAATTGGTGAGAAGATGCATCTTGATGTTCCATACTTTCTCGTTGCAAATGTAGGTTGTTACAGCCCACATTTTACACTTCACTAACTTGGGTTGAATTGTATGTTGTTAATTTGTTAGGTACTATTCATGTTATAATCACGAAATTGATGATATGCATGATTGTTAGTACGACAATCTCGCATCAAAAGAATCTCATCATGACTTCTAGTTCATCTTTTACTGGCTTTGGTTAATTTTTGCATTTAGCTCATGACCACATAGGTTTTGGCATGCTATCTACGAAAGTTGGTGAGGGGATGCATCTTGATAGG
This sequence comes from Megalonaias nervosa, assembly GCA_016617855.1. Lineage (NCBI taxonomy): Eukaryota > Metazoa > Mollusca > Bivalvia > Unionida > Unionidae > Megalonaias > Megalonaias nervosa. The sequence continues at coordinate 77,857 of JAECUM010002453.1, forward strand.
TATTACACTCTTGTTGCAAAAATATGTCATGGTGAACTGTATTTCATGTTTCGGTGACTTTGTTAAAAAAATTTATTTATTGAGTCTTGTTTATGACAGAATCATGAAAGTAGATAATTAGATGCATCCTTAAGATGAAGGTCACTGTGACCTATAGCTTGTGCTTACTTACATAGGTAAAGTATTTTTATTTAGATCATGTCCATGCATATTCTTCCATGCTATATGCATACCAGCCAAAACAGAAAGTCCTTTCTGATCAGTACAGTTGAAAGTAGGAATAAATATATAACAGAACTTTCCATATAATGGCTATATATTGTACATTGTGATAGGTTATCTTCAGCAAGTTATCTTGGCATTATGCATGTGAATGAGTAGGAATGGACTGCATATATTTAATGTGATGCCACAACAGTAGTGGCAAATCAAGATGATTACCAATGCATCAACTATTCTAGCCTTCTCATAGTGCTTGGCTGTTAAGCCGGGGTTACTCAAAGCATGTGACTTGACGCAGTAAAGCATGGGCTCCAGAGGTGACCAGTTATAATGATTTCTGATAATGATATCGTAGAAACAGATGTTTTGTTTTATGTCATTGATACTCTCACTTTTCATTGCTATGAATTTTGTTTTTTCACAATAGGTAGAGTTGTCCACAATCTTCATTTGCCAAACTTTGTTGATTTCTTGCACTTTGGGTAAGGAAGAACCCCTTCAGTTTTGGGGTCTAACGTTCAAAGAGCAAGGTCTCTGTGACTGAAAGTAGAAAGATGGTTTCTGCACAGTAACTTGAGTCCTCCACCATCAACACAGGGGCAGCAGAGTAGTTTTGAGACTGGGACAACAATGGGGTCCTCCCCCTGGGATTTGTTTAAAAATTAACACAGGGAATTGATCATTTTAGAGCATTCTGAGCATATTGAAATTAAAGCTTAATTGGTTCTTTTTCTTCATTTCATTTAATACATAAAGCCATAAAACAGTGATTTAAAAATTTAATTAAAACAACACAATACATTTTCATTAGCACATAGGCACTTCACTTCTGATTCAAAACTTCCCAAAAATTGTGTGGCATGTTTCCTTAGATTTCACAAATCCATTTCACAAAGTCATTTGCAATAGCATGTATGCCCATGCTATCTGTAGCCCATCTAACATGATGGTGAATGATGGTGAAGAAGCGATCGTTTTGTATGTTTGTGACAGCTTCACAGAGAATTCCTAGGTAGCATCTCATGTTGTATATCCGAAGATGTAAAGTTCTCAGTTTTCTTTTCAATATTGAATTATCTGTTTCACTGTGCATTTTCAGTATCTGAATGAAATTACTGTCACTCTTGTCATGACCTTGCAGTGCCAGTCCTTCGCACACAAGAAATCTAACATTTCTCAGGATTGTGAGAAGCTGCTGCGTGTTCTTCTTCTTTACTTCTGAGTGTGTGGACGATAAGGTCTCTCCGATGTCTTTTGTTTGAGGTGGCAGTGTGATGTGTCTCTCTATGGCTTCTGTGTGGCATTCTGAGTGCTAATGTTTCTTGAACTCTGTCATTGCATTTTTCCAGTTTCAGAAGCCTTTTGATATGAAGCATTTGTCTGCCTTGGAATTGGAGATCATCCCCTCTGCCATTGCCAATATGCATATGATGCAATGTGCCAGGTCTTGAGACTGAAAGTATATAAACATGGCAAATATTAACAGTAATAAATAATAAAACTAGATGAACATCTTGTGTATGAAATAGCATTGTTTTATTTAAGACGACAGCAAAGACAATGCATGTAAACATTTTAGAGGTCGTCAGCATATGTTCAAACCATATAACAAGCTTTCTTTTATTTTTATTTTTTACTTTTTTTCTCTAAATTGAAATCTATTTTAATAGATTAAAAAATCACGGATTTTGCAAGGATCAAACAGGATGAAATAGTTATATTTGTTGTGCTGTGCTTTGCCATGCATATGTGTGTGTGTGTGTGTGTGTATGTGTTGGGGGGTGTATGTGTGTACACACACACGCACAGAGTAAATATTAAACATGATTACCTCATCATAGTGAAGCCAGGGATGGAGTTGAAACTATTCAGATTTAAGTGAATGTCATTCTTACTTCTTTATCCCAAAAGATCGCTTAGGAAAATTGAAGATGAACAGTTGATTCAAACTATCCATATTAATAAAGGAATTTCTGTAATGAATCTTAATTTTAGTTTGTTGTATCACATAAGAAATCAAAGTAATGTAAAATCTTTTATGTAAGGATAGTACTGCTTTCTTTTTGTCTCCAAAACAAAGGGCAGGTCGTAGTCAGTTAAACAGAACAATGTTAATGTTACCTGCTTGTGTGCATTAATCACTTCCATTTATCCAATAATTGGTCATGCATTGTTTAACACATCTCGCATGAATTTTCCATTTTCCAGTGTCTGCCGTCATCACCAAGGTGACAGATAATGTCATATTTATGCATATTTCCTGTTTATTCATACTAGATAAATAGTGGATTTTAAGCATAGATTGTTTTTTTTATCTTACTAAATTATTGGAGTGGCGGCTGCTGCCCGAGCTCCAACACCCGTGCTAAAATTGCAAGTAAATGGCTTATCCTTGAAGTATATCCTATGATTTTGTGGTCAAATATCAAGATCACTGTTACTGAAAGAAGAAAAACTGTTTCTGCACAAACTTAAGTTCCCCACCGCCTACAGTTACCAAATTTTTGTTGATGGCTTGCACCTGGGTTAAGAAAGAATCCAGTAAATTTGGGGTCAGTTGGTTCAGCATCAGGGTTACTGTGACTGAAAGAGGAAATATGGTTTCTGCACAATAACTCATGTTCTTCTTCATCAGTGCTTCCCAAACTTTGTGGATAGCTTGCACATGGAGTAAAGAAAAAGCATCTTCATTGGAGTCAGAAGGCTCAAAGGTTATGACCTAAAGAATGAAAATGGTTTCTACTTAATGAAATTTCTTCTGTCATGTACCAGAACCAAATGTTTGTGGATAGCATGTACTTGGAGATGGAATATTTCTTCTGATTTTGGGATCAAAATTTAAAGGGCATGGTCACTGCAGCTTAAGAAGAAAAATGGTTTCTGTATTTTAACATTAGTTCTACATCACAGATCTTTACCAAACGTTGTGGATGACCTGCACTCAGGGTCAGGAAGAAGCTTATCAGTTTTTGGGTTAAAATATCAGTGATCGTAAACACAGTGATTGTAGGAAGAAAAATGGTTTCTAAACAAAAATTTTAGGTATTGGCATTTAAGACTATTCAACATGGTGCAGGTATATAGCATGCCATTCATGGTACCATTTCTTACTTTCTGCAGTGCCTTGATCATCTCACGGTACTGGTAGTTATTTTCTTTTGTTAGAAAGTGTGTATTTTCCTGGTCATTTTAGCTTGGTTTTGTTTTACAGTTTTTGCTGCGTACTGTTTGCTTGGTACTATATAGCCAAGGATGTGCTGACATGCCATTTGTTTGGTTTCAAATTGTATGGCACACCAAAACATGAAGGTTACTTAGGGATTGCATGCTTTGGCCAGAGACACACCATGATAGCCTAGTCAGGTGATGGGATTTGAAGCTACCATGTATTCCCTAATTAATGCCACCACTGTAATTAATGCCCCCCCCCCGCCCCATTTTTAAGAACAGAAAATTTAAAACTTACTAATAATCATCACCATTCTGTAATCCATAAGTGCAACACAGGAATTAAGTAGTCCACAATGACAATTTTAACATAATTCATGTTTTCTATCAGCATTATTTATCTTGTTGGCATGGTGTTTGCCTTTGGATTCTGCTAACTTTATGACTTAAATTTAAAAGACGCAGTGTAATTTAAAAGATGCAGTGTAAGACTTGTGCTTTTCAATACCCATCTGCTTCAGCATTCTCAGTTGATCACACTGTTTATTACTACTAACAGCTGCCTCGCTAGGGTCTCAGCATTAAGAGGTTAGTGTTAGGACTGGTTGGCCTGGTGTCAGAAATAATGTGACTGGGTGGGACATCATGCTACATGTCTGCAGCATGATGCCCAAGTGCTAGACATCACTATGTACTGTCACATTGCAGACTTCGTAGTGATATGACTGAAAAATTGTTAAAGCTATGTTAAAAATCCAAATAAAATAATACACACACACACGTAGTGTTAAACATGATGCAGTAGCTGGGTGGCAAGGTCAAAGACTTAACAGTCCTACTAAGACTAGCTGCTGAGTGGGAAAATGCACTGATATTTAAAGTGACTAAATTCAGTGGCAAAAAGACCCCCAGATGTAAATGTGGTCATTATTAGAGTACATCAGGTGTGTCAAACATGCAGTAGCTGGGTGGCAGGTTCAAAGACTTACCAGTCCTACTTGAATGAGCTGCGGGGTGGGAAGATGTGTTGATTGATTGGTCATTTTAACTGTGCTGATATTTACAATGACTGAATTCAGTGACAGAAAGACCACCAGATGTTTATGTGGTCATTATAAGAGTACATCAAAAGCTTTCATTATTGTGCTGTAATAAATGTTCCCATTTGGAAATTTTATAATGTCCTCCAGGGATGTTAATTTCCTTTTGGTCACAAGTACAGCATACTGAACCATCACAGCTCCTAGATATGGATCTAAACCCTATATTTACATAACAGATATATTGCTCATGTATAACATATGTCCAGCTATGAATAGATCTGGCAAGGTCTTAATTGTTTTACTTATAATTTCTAGCATACATTGTTAATCCTTATCTGTCAGTATATTGTAGGCAGGCAGATATGGATCTGTGCACTTTAAACAATAAATATTATATTTTAAGTATTAACATAGGTACAACATCAGTGTAATAGTTTGTCAATTTAGGTATCTATAAATTGCATGATGTTTACATTCAGATTTTATCAACTTTGTTGGACACGCAAGACAGAAATAAATGAACAATTGACATTGAATAAATTTATATGTGTTCAGATCTGTATATGCTTATGTTTCATACAGTTACACTTGGAACGAGAAGAAGCAGAGAGGAAAGAACTGCAGAGAATGCTAATGGGGGAGGAAAAGGATAAAAAGGCAAAGCCAAGTGCCTCAACCTCATTGGAGAAGGAGAGGGAAGAGGAATATTTGAGCATGGCAGGCATGGTAAGGAAGTATGGGGGGGGGGGCTTCTTATGTTCACATTTGGGGGTGGAACAATTCTTATGTTCATTCTTTTTTTGTGTGGGTGGGGGCCTCTCATATCTGCAACAGTAAACAATGTCAAAAGAGCAAGGCATGGTCGGTCACATTGTCATTCAGTGTCCTTGCAACATCTGCTTAATGTAATGCCTCAGGGACCATGAAGGATTCCAAGAAGCCATTGTGTCAAGTGCCTATGTTTTTGCAAATGACCTTGTAAATGCATACATTTTATCTCAATTTTAAAAAAGTCTTTTTTATGGATATCACAAAAGTATATGTACCATGCATATGTAATATAGAGGAGGAATCAAAATGAGTAGATATTTTTATGTGTGTATGAATGTGTTTTCATTCAGGAAGCATGTATGAGGCAAATAAACTCACTGGAATGATAGAAAGCCTGTATAGTATAACCTTGTACTTTTTGGTCTGTGCACTGATGATATCCATCTGGCTGGCAGGCATGAATGCTTTAGTTGATCTCAGTGTTTACCTCATTTTTTGAGATGGTGCTGCTTTTTGAGTCATGTATCTTAATATGTAGATGTTCCACAAGGAGAACAGCCACATTCATACTTAAACAGGTCACTATGACCTATATTTCATACTCCAGTCACATTTGTCAAGTTTTTTTTTTCTAGCTCAGTTTCTAAAACTTGCTTTTCAATATAATCATTCCATAATTTGCACTTTTATTGTTGATTATTCATAGATTCCTGCAGAGACAATGAATGAGCCCAGAAGCAGTCTATGTTTAACATCAATGTACAGTATTTATAAATGAGAATGCATTATTCATAGGCCCAAAAGTAGTGTACAATTAACATTAGTGTCCAGTATTTCAAAGCATATATGCAATGATCATATACCCAGAAGTATTGTATGATTAGCAAAGTGTACAGTATTTAGAAAATGAACATATAGTGTTCATAGGTCTAGAATTAGCATATGGTTAATTTCAGTGTACAATATTTATAAAGGGAACATGCAGTGTTCATAGTCCCAGAAGTCATGTATAATTACATCAGTGTACAGTATTTTGAAGTGAACATACAGCACTCATAGGCCCAGGAGTAGTGTATAATTAATGTCATTGTACACTATTTAGAAGTGACCATGCATTATACATAGGACCAGGAGTAGTTTATAATCAACATCAGTGTACATTATTTAGAAGCAAACATGAGGTATTTCATGACTGTTTTCATGTGTACAATGAATTTCTTAAGTATAATGAAGGATTTCATGAGTAGAATAGAACAGGTATTGAGTAGCATAAATGATTTCATGAGTAGAATGGAAAATGTCTCAAGTAGCATGAAAGATTTAATGAAGAGTATGGAAAAGGTTATGAGTAGCATCAAGGATTTCATGAATAGTATGAAACATGTTGAGTAGCATGAAAGCTGAGTAAAATGGAAAATGTGATGAGTAGCATGAAGGAATTTCATGAGTAGTTTGAAACATGATGAGTAGCATGGAGGATTTCATGTGTAGAATGGAAAAGGTGATGAGTAGCATGAATGATTTCATGAGTAGACTGGAAAAGGTGATGAGTAGCATGAAGGATTTCATGAGTAGAATAGAAAAGGCCATGAGTAGCATGCAAGATTTCATGAGTATATGAAACATGATGAGTAGTGTGAATGATTTTGTTATTAGAATGGAAAATATGATGAATAGCATCAAGTAATTCATGAGTAGAATGGAGAAAGTGATGAATAGCATGAAGGATTTCATGAGTAGTATGGAAAATGCAATGATTAGCATGAAGGATTTCATCAGTAGTATGGAGAACATGAGTAGCATGAAGGATTTCATGAGTAGAAAAGGGGATGAGTAGCATGAAGGATTTCATGAGTAGAAAAGGGGATGAGTAGCATGAAGGATTTCATGAGTAGATTGAAAATGTCTTGAGTTACATGAATGATTTCATGAGTAGTATGAAACATGATGAGTAGCATGAAGGATTTCATGAGTAGAATGGAAATATGATGATTAGCATGAAAGATTTCATGAGTAGAATGGAAAAGGTCATGAGTAGCATAAATGATTTTATGAGTAGAATGGAAAAGGTCATGAGTAGCATGAATGATTTCATGAGTAGGATGGAAATTGTGACAAGTAGCATGAATGATTTCATGAATAGAATGGAAAAGTTGATGAAGAGCATGAAAGATTTCATTAGTATTTTGGAAAAGGTGATGAGTAGCATGAAGGATTTCATGAGTAGTATTGAAAAGGTCATGAGTAGTATGAATTCTTTCATGACTAGTATGAAGCATGATGAGTAGCATGAAGGATTTCATGAGTAGTATGGAAAAGGTGATGAGTAGCATGAAGGATTTCATGAGTAGTATGGAAAAGGGGATGAGTAGCATGAAGGATTTCATGAGTAGAATGGAAAAGGTCATGAGTAGCATGCAGGATTTCATGAGTAGAATGGAAAACGTCATGAGTAGCATGCAGGATTTCATGAGTATGTGAAACATGGTGAGTATGTGAATGATTTTGTTAGCAAAATGGAGAATATGATGAGTAGCATCAAGTAATTCATGAGTAGAATGGAAAAGGTATTGAATAGCATGAAGGATTTTGTGAGTAGAATGGAGAAAGTGATGAATAGCATGAAGGATTTCATGAGTGGTTTGGAAAAGGTGATGATTAGCATGAAGGATTTCATGAGTAGAATGAAAATATCTTGAGTAGCATGAATGATTTCATGAGTAGTATGAAGCATGATGAGTAGCATGAAGATTTTCATGAGTAGTATAGAAATGTGATGAGTAGCATGAAGGATTTCATGCCTAGAATGGAAATATGATGATTAGAATGAAGGGTTTCATGAGTATAATGGAAAAAGTTGTGAGTAGCATGAATGATTTCATGAGTAGTGTGAAATTGATGAGTAGCATGAACATTTCATGAGTAGTATGGAAATATGATGACTAGCATGAAGGATTTCATGAGTAGTATTGAAAAGGTCATGAGTAGTATGAATTCTTTCATGACTAGTATGAAGCATGGTGAGTAGCATGAAGGATTTCATGAGTAGTATGGAAAAGGGGATGAGTAGCATGAAGGATTTCATGAGTAGAATGGAAAAGGGGATGAGTAGCATGAAGGATTTCATGAGTAGAATGGAAAAGGTCATGAGTAGCATGCAGGATTTCATGAGTATGTGAAACATGGTGAGTATGTGAATGATTTTGTTAGCAAAATGGAGAATATGATGAGTAGCATCAAGTAATTCATGAGTAGAATGGAAAAGGTATTGAATAGCATGAAGGATTTTGTGAGTAGAATGGAGAAAGTGATGAATAGCATGAAGGATTTCATGAGTAGTATGGAAAATGCAGTGATTAGCATGAAGGATTTCATGAGTGGTTTGGAAAAGGTGATGATTAGCATGAAGGATTTCATGAGTAGAATGAAAATATCTTGAGTAGCATGAATGATTTCATGAGTAGTATGAAACATGATGAGTAGCATGAAGATTTTCATGAGTAGTATAGAAATGTGATGAGTAGCATGAAGGATTTCATGCCTAGAATGGAAATATGATGATTAGAATGAAGGGTTTCATGAGTATAATGGAAAAAGTTGTGAGTAGCATGAATGATTTCATGAGTAATGTGAAATTGATGAGTAGCATGAACATTTCATGAGTAGTATGGAAATATGATGACTAGCATGAAGGATTTCATGAGTAGAATGGAAAAGGTCGTGAGTAGCATGAATGATTTCGTGAGTGGTATGGAACATGAGGAGTAGCATAAATGATTTCATGAATAGTATGAAACGTGATGAGTAGCATGAAGGATTTTATGAGTAGAACAAACAACATGGACTCTGATTTGTCATTGCATTGCAAGCTGGCTGATCTGCAACAGCAATGTCTGAAGATTGTCCCATGGTATACATATTTACAAATATGATAATTGCTGAATTGACTATTTTTTTTCAGACTGGTAAAAAGTTGAAGATTACGAGGACATTCCGAGATGACAGTGGGAGAGAATTTACAAGAACAGAATGGGTTCAGAAACCTGCTGTGATTAGTACTTACGTTCGAATCAGAAAATCTAAGGATCAAAGTTTTATGTAAGAAAACAATTTTTTTTAACAAGTACCATTATTGCATTGTAGCATTAAATTCATCACCTGTATTAGAGAAAGGGTTTCAAAACAGTGCCCCAGATCTCATTTTTTAAATTTCATTTCTCATTGCTAACATGATTGGCATGGATGGAAAATGTATTTTGTCATTTGTTTTAATCTTACTAGATTTATGTTAGCTCATCTGGTTGTAATGTCAAGTGAGCTTATAGTATGGCCCTGCATTATCATCTGTCCTTCATCCATCGTGTGTCAGTCAACAATTGCTATTTCAACTTCTTCACAGAAACTACTAAACTGGTTTCATCCAGAGCTGACTGACCATATCTTGTTATGAAGGCCATTCAGATTGCTACAAAATTATGTTGATCCAACATTATTTTTAAGGTGGTAATTATTACTAAAATTTGACCTTTGGCCAAACTGACAAGCATTCTAGTAGGAACCCCTTTCAGATTTATACAAAATGATGCTACTCAGCATAAGATATGGCTGACTTTACTAAAATTAAAAGGAAAAAGCATTGAAAATACCTCAAAAAAACAACTACACAGAATTAGGCCAACATTAACAGAAAGCATCCTGGTATAAGGGCCTTTTAATATGGGACCAGTGATGCTTATGTGCTCAGAAATTTTGATGAAGATACTGAAAATATAGATACCTTGAAAGAGCATTTTTAAAATTACATGTAATTAACAACATTTGGAGAATTTCTTCAGAAAGCATCCAGTTGAGCCAGATTTCATGACTGACTACTTGTGCATTTAGCTATTCTTATAACTATATTCCTAAAGTAAGCAAAACCAACAAGTTTTGTAAAACTTGACAAATAATTTCATTCTCTAAGTTATAAAATGAAAATTTAAGATGAACTTACAATATTGTCTATTAAATTCAAAACTAATCCAAAATTGTTATATCACAAGTCCAGAAGAACAGTGTTCCAAATTCTGAATGTGCTGATGTACCAACAATCATGATGTATGGCATTGTCCAGAACTCCTTTAAATAAATTCACAATAATCACAGAGTAAAATTTTAGTCTAAAGGCAATGAGCACTTTGTAATTCAAATGAATAATCCAAACAAATGAATCCTCTCAAACTGTATCTAAACACAAGATTAAATACATCTACAGACTGATCTTTTAATAAGAACAAAGGAAATAGGAATGAATTAATTGTCCACTTCATCATGATGTACACCCTTCGACTCTACGTTGCAATATTTTCCTAGTTGATCCATGTCACAATACCTACCACATGACATATTTCACAATACATCCCCACATCTCAGCAGAACCCACCTGACTTCATCATCTAATAGGAAGCTACCCCAACATTGTAAAAGGTTTATTATTAAGACTGAGTTTAAAACTCTTCAGCAACCTATTTATAGCTCATTGCAATCTACAGTTATGGACCAAAAGTTCATGACACTATCTATATATATATATATATATATATATATATATATATATATATATATATATATATATATATATATACCACATACATTAAAAATAACATGGCATTTAAAGTGTTGGTATAAAGCAATTTGATATACCAATACTATTGGTATATCAAATTGTGATCCACCCATGGTGCAATAATATGCATATACAAACATTCTCATGAGCATCTGCAGTTGATTCTAGATCAGGGATTAATTTCCAAACATTAATCATTAGAGATGTATGAAAATAACGATGAAAAGTATTAATAATCCCTGTTTTCTAAATGAATTTAATATTGTACACATTTTCATCACAATCCTTTCTGCTTTCTGTTCCACCCTCCCCTCTCATGCATAACGGACAAACTATGCAGAAATGTGAAGTGAGAGAGAAAAGGAATTTGGGCTGGATTAAAACCTGGAAATAGAAATTACACCAAGTAACCTACAAGAATATGGTAACAATGTGTTAGCACTTTCCTTGAGCTCTATCTACAGTGTTTATCAATGATACAAAGTTGCAAACCATGTCGACATTATACATTAAATTTCTCGGTTATGTGGTACAGATACTCTGATGTATTTGATGTTCTGTTGTTGTTTCTTAAACATTCTATAATGTTCTAAAAAAATCAATTATTGTTAATTAAATATGAAAATGCCCAGATCCCCTCTCTCTCTCTCTCTCTCTCTCTCTCTCTCACACTCTCTGTCTCTCTCTCTCTGTCTCTCTCTCTCTCTGGACCATCATAGCAAGATGCAGGCTAAACTCTATGAAATGATGAGCGTACAGGATTTTCGTTTGTGTTATCCCATGATATCTCTGGACTTATGAATGATGGTAAAAGTTAAGTCAAACCGACCAAAGGATGAGAGAGAGAGAGAGAGAGAGAGAGAGAGAGTTTTAAAGTCAAAACCGACCACACAGAGAGAGAGGGAGTTTATGGTCAATGGTACTGTTACTAAAGCAGAATAATGACTTAGATCCACTGTAAATATATTAAAATATTTTAATTACCTCCTCCTGGTTCATCATTTTGCTTAGTTTCTATTCCACATTAATTTCCATGCTCCGGTATGTGAATGGCTAAGCTTTCATGTGAATGGCATAGCTAACCATGTGCTTGTAGTGCTCTACATTTATCATTAAAACTATCTTTCATGTTTAAAATCATAAGAGTTTATTATATCGATGTAATCAATGTGAAGAAAAATAGAAACTAAAAAAAAGAAAACAATCAACTTATCAATATGCAAAGGTGATTGTGAAAGCCACAAAAGGCATAGAACTACGTTTTGTAGCAGACACACTCAGGGATGTGAGGAGTTCATTCATTCGGTCAGTACACAGCTGCCTGTAGTAAATCTTAACTCTGTTCATAGGGCAAATATATGTATTTGTATGTGATACAAATAAAATATATGTACAGTATGTACGCTGTATTAGTGATATACCACTCACTGTATACATTTTTCATTAAAAGGAAACTCAGCAAGCCTCGTTTCCGTTTAATGAAACGTTTATACATCTCGTGGTATGTCATTGATACAGCGTACATACTATACATATATATATATATATATATATATATATATATATATATATACACACACACACACACACAAATAATACTGTTACACAGATATGAGCCTATTTTTCTATAATTGGTGAGATAATCTAAACAAAATTATCTTTGTCTGGTAAATAGCCAATAAACCCTGAGAAAAAATTTGGATGAATGTATGTTATAGTTAATAGTGTCAGTCATCAGTTATAATAGATACATTTCAGTTTTCATAGTAAAGTAAAAGTATACTTGAACATTGGAAGGTAAGCAGAAATAGCTCAGTACTTAAACATGCCATTTGTCTCCATGATTTTGATCAAAACATCATTATTCATATGATTCAGCCTAGAAATAATATAACAGTGATGTGCTTCATCCATCCATATGGTAACCACGTGGAAGAAAAGGTTTAAAATTTTCATTCTTATCCCCATCATTAGGGTCCTCAGAAGGACATCAGTGGTTAAATTTAGCAAAAACTTAAAGTAACATTTGCAGATATTTAGAAAAAAAACTTATATATGCAGTCATAGCAAGGTGACATACAGGTGATGTTCACTATATGCTGATTTGATTTATGTGCTTTCATTTCATGAAGATAAAACATTGAGTTTGTGCCACTGTGCTCATTTTTACACAATCGCTTTCACCATGTGACATTTACACAGCAATAAATTATTATATGTGTTAATTTTTGTTTTAATTATGCATATATAATCATTACTTGAAAACCTTGAGGTATAATTTGCCCAAGAGCTTCCTTAATTCACTTGTATCCAATGGGAACATTACTTTCGATTTACACCAACTTAGATTTACATCATAACTTCAGGAATGCATCTTTGGCATAAATTGAGCATCACCTGTATGCAGATTTGAGGTTATCTCAGCCCTGATTTTCTGTTATGAGGGGGTGGGGAGAGACATTAAGAGGTGGCTGGGTGATGGCAGTGTAAAAAGTCTAAAATGAGGCTTATTCTGATTAGGCTATAAATTATGAAAGTAAGTTTGATAATTTGCTAGGCAAATCGCTGAAATTTTACAGTATTTTACTTTCATTGCCACTCTGAAGACTTGGGAAGACTTTGTTCATACCTCTCCATGTTCAAAATTATGGCTAAATATGAATGTGTGTGTGTAGTGTTATGCAGCTCCGTGGGGCCAAGTGTTCTAAAGTGCTTACCTTTACAAATCACTGCCATCTCACCTCTGTCCATGTGGGTTCAAGTCATGGGCTTGGCCAAAGCTAGTATGTGAGAAAGTTCGCCAGTAGATTTCTATGGATCAGTGGTGTTTACTGGGGTATTCCTGGGTTCTTGCTCCACTAGCAATACTGGCCACCATGTATAGCCTATTGTGTACTGAAAAATGGTGTTAAACCTACAACAACAACAATAACCCAACACCTTCATCACTGATTAGTCTCCACAAAATGTGTATAAAAATAGGGACTCCTATTGGAGGTGTTAAATTTACCAGCAGAGTCTTTTTCTGCGGTGATGTAGCATATCAGAGGTCTGTCCATCCATTAATTTACTCCAGCCTTTCACTGATGTCCTGGTTATCACAGAATGGAACAAAATCTAAATGTTGATGTGTTTGTGGGTGAGGACTTAATGGTTGATCAAGCACCAGTCACTTGTGGTTATGAGCTCTGGACAAGACCAGTCAGAAAGTGACTTTAATAATCTCTCCCTGAAAGATGAGAAAGTTTTAAGAAAGAATAACATGAATTTTGTACTAAGTATTGTGATCGTCCATTAACAGATTGATTTGTGTTGACGGGAGTGGGAAAAAGGTTGCTGAAGTGGACAAGCTTTGTTAGTAATAATCAGATATACTTAAAGAGTACTGCAAAAATATTTGATTTTGGACCCGATATCATTGTTAGGTTGACAGACTACAGGCAGGAAGCTGAAAGTACAGCCAGAACTTCGGTGAACTACTGATAAACTTCTGTCTTGATAAATAGGTCTGTATTCCCAAAGTACCATAATTAATCCAAATAGTCAGACAGACCGATTTTCTGGGCACCAGATTTTCAAAATTTGTCATAATTTTAATAGTACAAAAATTATACAGACCAAGAAAGTTTTTTTTCAAAGCCAACATAAAGAAATATTAATGCTGGAATGTTTTACCTGTACTCAAAACTGGTAATGGAATAGTCAACCATTGAGGTATGAAACTGCTTTGATTATCCTAATTATTAGGTGAATTAATTGAAGGAGATGTCATATTTGTATCAACAAACACAGCTGACATTCTCCACAGCTCATGGTCAATCAGATCCCTACACAAAGTAAGCCACGAGTTAAAGGCAGTAATAAGGAAAAAAAAACAGCCTTCCATCTTGAGACAGCAGAATTAATAAAGCACTTTGATAACTAAAAACGATGGTTGTCAGCATTGTATCAAGCCAGTGTGTGATTGCGGGCTTCTTTTATATTTACCAATCGACAGGATAGACAGGGAGACAAAAGCAGGCATGCACATCAGTTCTTATTCTCACTAAAGTGGATTAGCTTGTGTGATATAAAGTCTTTAAATATGTATGTGGGTTATTACTTTTGTTACGTCAAGCCAACATGTCTTTGCAGGCTTCTTTCATATTTACTGCTGTGTATACAGGAAACAAAGCAGCCATGCTTACCAGTTACTATTCTTCGAAAGGTGGATTATCTTTAGTAATATGGAGTGTTTAACTCATTAACCCATGTGCCACATTTATGTTTCATTAGGCTGTACCCTACTTCTGAGCTTTCTAGTGTCAACGTCATTTATAATACACCAAAACAGGTAGTATTTCAGAAAATGAGAATGATGTAGTTCAGCATTGATACCAAATAATGTCAGTTTTCTACTCTTATAAAAAATACAGCAGAGAAAACAATTGCTTGGGCCACAAAAATTACCAGTTTCGAAACCAGACTTTGTGTCCAGGTTTTAGACTTTTTGCCCTAGATCTAATGCAGACCAGTCTGAACTGCACATGGACAGATGAACCTTTGCAAAAGATATGATAAGTTTGAGATTTGGAGTAAAAGGGGCCAGGACAAGAAAATCATGGTTCCAATACACAGAAGAAAATAAGTCCAATTTTTATCCTTCTGCACATGCACAGGGGAAGTAACCAATCACATGCACAGGGGAAGTAACCAATCACATGCACAGGGGAAGTAGCCAATTACAAACAATGTCTTTCATACACCTAAGTATCCTGCTGTATCTCTCTGAAATAGATTTATTTAGATACATTTAGAAGTAATCCCCAAAATGCATTTCCTACCTGCATTTAAGGCAAAAATTAAAAGAATCTCTAGATATCAGAGAGTTAGATACGTATGTGGGTTATTATCTTTGCTTTTCTCTTTCCAGTAAACTGGTTTACATTTATTTCTGATAGAGCAGTAAACATTTCCAACACTCAAGTTTCACAGGTTCTTGTAGTTTCAGTTTTATTCAATGGCATATTTCCCCTTGATAACCTCAGTTTGGTTGTTGTTGATTTGGTCTTTATCCCTTTATCCAGAGTTCAAATCCTGGTATTCCTTGATTAAATTCATAAACCAAGCAAAGACATTTGGCTCCGTTACATATTTAGGGCAGTGATCACAGTATTTAATGTTTTAGTATCATCATCACTTCAAGCCTATTTGAAGGAAAATATGTTAAGACATAAGATCATATAAATAGATGTATATTATTTTTGGTGAGATATTGTGTCTCAGTGAAACAATATTGATGTTAGAGCTGGGTTACATTTGTCGACAAACTTTCCACTTAGTTTTACCACAGTGGTACATAACATAATGAATAGACTCTTATATTTAGGAACAGAAATAAAACAAACACCAGAAATACAAATTTTTGTGTCCAGATACATGAGTCAGTGATGGTACCTGAACTTTATTAAATAAAATGAAAAAAGGATTTATAAGACACAGTTCTCTTGGGTAATTTCTCGCATGTTACCTCACATTATATTTTTGCAGGAAAACTATGTACAAAATTTGTGTTTCTTAGCATTTACTTATCAGATTTATGCCAATTCTAAAATATTAATTTTCAGAAAGCAATTTGCAACAATGGATGAACAGATGAAAGAAGAAATGAGGAAGGAAAGAAGAAGGTATGTCACACAAGAATTTAATTTCATAAAGTGTCCTTTTAGATATACATTTGTAAATGCACAGAGTACATCGATTTACTGTAATGATATGTTTGAGATAAAACTATAGAAGACAATTATTGCAGACGGTTGACTTCACTGAAGGGAGATTATTCAGATTGGCTGTTATCTTTAATCTGATCCCTTTGCTAAATAAAATTCTCACACAAGCTCTTAATTCAGTGAATGTCTGTGTTGGACACTATATGATATGTCTCCATTTGTAAACTTTTGCCCAAATAATTGACTCAGAAGTCTGTGTAGCCTGTAGTATACATGACAGTGAATTGCAATTTCTTAGACTTTGGTAATTTTAATTACTGATTTCCAGTTATGTATACATTTTTGGGGAATTTAAATCTTGAAATAGAAATATACCATAAATATAGGTCTTTCATTACATATCTGTTTGGCTTTCCACTTGTTGACATATTCAGTTTTATAAATTTTACTTATTTTAGATTACAAGAGCAGCTAAGGCGCATAAAAAGAAATGAAGAAAAAGAAAAGAATGCTCCACCACCAGAGAAGAAGAAAAAGAAAAAGAAAGAAACAGCACTGCTGAAAGTGAAGGTTTGTTTTGTAAAAATTGCTTTAAAACACTCTGAATATTTCCAAATCATCCTGAGATATTATCAAAATGAGCAGTGTTTGTCACCATTAGATAATATGATCTGAAACTATTTTTACATCTGGCTAGACACTTTGTATGAAACGTTTTGCTAATAGTGTAAATTGGATAATGAATCAGTGTGTAAATTTGTGTCATACATCTGGGGGATATTGCTGATATCCAAAAGCACATGAATGCAAAATAACCAAATTTTAGATTGTCTGATCCTTTTCCTTTTTCTTTGATATCCTAGACCTGTAAATGCTTAACAAGTGATAAAAAGAAGAAGCAGCTTATGATTACACATCAGTATCTAGGATTTTTAGATATCCCTTGTCCATATCTCTGTTTGTCTGTATCTCTTTTCTCCTCCTAAATTCACCAGTGTCAGTGGATGAGTTACCCATGTGATATCCATCTGCAAGTGAGCTAGTTTTTGGCCCATTGTTCTGCAGGAAAGAGTTGATGATAAGGGTTAAATGCAAACAGTTGCATTTACAGTGACATTTTTAATAAATATTTATATACAGTTTTATCAAACTTATATATTGAGTCATTGCAGGAGGACACAGAACAGGAAGTTGTTTTTGGTTATGGCCCTTAGGTCAAACGGTGGAAGGGGAAAAGGGAATAAAGTAATGG
Organism: Megalonaias nervosa; assembly: GCA_016617855.1. Taxonomy (NCBI): domain Eukaryota; kingdom Metazoa; phylum Mollusca; class Bivalvia; order Unionida; family Unionidae; genus Megalonaias; species Megalonaias nervosa. Next base: position 95,626 of record JAECUM010002453.1, read on the forward strand.
AATTAGGGCTGGTTTAAAGTTATGGTTTGAATCCAAATCATTATCATTTTGGTCTGAAATAATAAGAAATTTTTTTATTTGGGAATTTGTAAAAATTTAACAAGTTATATGACCTTAACATTTTTTTTGTTCTTAACAGATGAAGTGTGGGGCATGTGGACAGATTGGACACATGAGAACCAACAAGGAATGTCCTATGTACAACAAGACTCCAGGCAGCACAGCACCAGTACAGGTTGCTATGACAATGGAAGAGGAGGAGGAGGAAGAGAAGACACTCTTGAAAGCAGATGACCATGAACTAATCAATGTGGAGGGCACAAGAATTAGGCTTAGCAAAACTATTGTGGAACAGTGAGTTGAAGTTTCTCAAACCTGCATATTCCTCTTGAATAGGATTCTTATTTCAATTTTTATGCATTTAAATATGTGCAGTTGAGTCATAAAAGGGACTAAATTGTGCAAGTTACACATTTAGACATTTAAAGCTTTGTCAGTGTAGTAAAGAATCTAATTTCTCGAAAGTGGAATTCAGCCATTTAAAAATGAATTATATGCATCGAGTTATCAACTGATGTATTATACCTTATAGTGTACGTTAGGCATGTGCAACCTATGGCCCACAAGCTGCAACCTATCTGTGACCTGATTTTATCTGATTACATTTACACAATATGGGTACATTTAAATATCATTACACTATGTAACACAATTTTTTTTTACTGGGTAGTAAGTGTTATTTCATAATTGCTTATGCCTAAAAAGTATAGAAAATGGCTATTATTCCCCACAAACTTTGCTTTTGTAACCAGGACAGTGGTATTTTGAAATTTACCTATATCCAATGAGAAAACAGGCGAATTTGTGTCTTTTCATTCACATAATGTCAGAAAAAAAACAACATATTAATCAAAATTAACATGTATTTCTACTAAAGTAATACAAAAATGACCACAAAAGATTTAGAAGTGAATAGTTTTTCGAGATTTACGATTATACTGGAAATCACTTTCATGAATCAGTCCCCAAATGTAGTCTCCCATCATGTTCTCATTATGCTGTCCTTGGTAGCGGCATTAAACCTTGCTCCCCCAAGTGCGCTTCCATGTTCTCCTTGAATTTATCAAGATGAGCATCAAGGATATGAACTTTGAGGGAATCCTGCAGCCCATTTTGCTGTAGTTCTTCACCAGAGTCTCAACCAGCTCTACCTAGTTTTTGGTCTTGTGATTGCCCAGGAAGCCCAGAACCACTGTGACAAAGCTGTTCCAAGCCGCTTTCTCCTTCCTAGTGAGCTTCTTGGGGAATTCATTGCACTCCAGGACCTTCTTTATCTGTGGTCCGACGAAGACACCTGCTTTGACCTTTGCCTCAGACAGCTTAGGGAAGAAGTCTTGAAAGTACTTGAAGGCTGCTGACTCTTATCTAGAGATCTGACAAATTGTTTCATAAGGCCAAATTTGATGTGCAGTGGTGGCATCAGCACCTTCTGGGGGTCCACCAGTGGCTCCCACTTGATGTTGTACCTCCTCACAGAGAACTTGATCCGATGTGGCCAGTCCCACCTGTGGTAGTGTGCCTTGGTGTCCCTGCTGTCCCAAAGGAAAAGATAGCATGGAAAATTTGGTAAAACCTCCTTGGAGACCCATCAGGAATGCCACCATTTTGAAATCTCCAATGACTTCCGAGCCATACTCATCATACTTCAAGGCATCCAGCAAGATCTTGATGCCTCATTGAGATGTACCAAGTGAGCCAGGGGAAGAGATGGGTACTTGTTCCCATTATAGAGCAGCACGGATTTGAGGCTTCTGGATGAGCTGTCAGTGAAGAAGCGCCACTCATTCTGATTACAGGCGATTCCATTTGCCACAAACAGACTGGTCACATTGTGGCAGAAGCAGAGCCCATCTTGATGGGTGAAGAAGCTGGATGAAGCTTGGTGACACTTCCTCTGATCTGTGACTTGCACACTTTCATTCAACAAGATCCACTACTTGAGCGTAGACATCAAAAGCTCAGCATTGGACTTGGTGAGACCAAGATCTCTGATCAGGTTGTTGAGGTCTTTTTGGTTCGGGTAGTATGGGTTTCTCTCCTCAGCTCCACCTCTAAAATTGTCATCAGGATGTATGTCTTCCTGGCTCTCTGACTTGCTGCTCTCTTCTTAAGATGGCTGCTCTCCAGAGGAGTGGGTACGTGGAGATCGAGGCAGTGTGGCACTGGGCAATGGATGAAGGAAGATCCGGATACGTGATTATAGCAGGTGCATTCTTGCCAGTCGAACATTTGGAAGGGTCCACCATGCAGAAGTAGCAGTTGCTTGAGTGGTCATTGGGTTCCCACCAAATTCTTGGGATAGCGAACTTCATGGCTGTCTTTTCCCCTCTGTACCATCTTACAAAAATACATTTATTTCACCCATGACTAATGTGTAAGAGATCCTCGAAACATTTTTTCATATATATTTTATCAATAACAGTGAAAATTGTCAAACATTTTCAAATTAAAAACTTTTACAATTTAAAAACTTTTAACAAATTTAATAACATAAAATTCCGAGCAACAATTGTCCATCTTACCTTCCAGAGTTATTTTTGCAGTGCTCGCAGGTGAAATGAGTGCCCAGGGTTTGTCTTGATCCCCAACAGCCATGCTGAAATGTGCCTTGTAGGCCTCACACATCTTAGCAGATGCTTCCATGGAGTACTTTTTCGCTCTTGTCTTGATAAATTGGCCGCAGACATAGAAAAATGCATCTGCCAGATGCTTGCAGCGTCTTGATGCCATCTCAGAAAAATGCAGATATGTATCCACTTAGGCAGCCGGAACTAAACTGAACTGTTGGGATTAAGGCCCCTATATTTATACTACTATTTATATGACTGGAAAGTTCTAGAATGTTCTAGAAGTTACTCCAAGTTACTCAGCACTGAATCTATCTGGAATGTTCTGGAAAATATGTAAATTTCAGAATATCACTGTCCTGGTCACAAAAGCAAAGTTTGTGAGGAATAATAGCCATTTTCTATACTTTTGAGGCATAAGCAATTAGGAAATAACACTTACTACCCAGGAACAAAAAAAAAAATTGTTACACGATGTTGTGCAGCCCACATACTTGAGGAAGTTGTACATGCCTGATGTACATGATGCCAGTTATTGATTGCACACACTTTTATGTTCCTGATGTATTTAATTAAGGTACTGCTTTTATGGAAACTTTTGATAATTGAAGACAGAAGGATTGGCCATGTGTCCATTTGCTTGTTTGGCCATAATTTTGCAATGGTTGCAGAAATTTTTGGGAGACTTTGCCCAAGTATATATAATGACTAGATGGTGAGCAGTATCATAGCCATGCCTCCTGCCTCAGGATTAAAAAGACATCAAGAGAAAATGTAATTCTGTTACCTGTAGCCTTGTCCAGAGTATAACTCTCAAACTATTGAAGATATTTGAACAAAACTTTGTCCATGTATATATCATGAGTAGACAATGTGTCATGCCATGATCCCTGCTGCAATATCAAAGGCACATTGACAGAAAATATAAATATGTGACTTCTGCTTTGCCTTGGGTATAACTTTTGAGCTGCTGGAGTTGTTTTAGTGAAACTTTAGCACAGTCAGAAAGAATTATAATTTACTCACAAGCTGGATCAGACAGATTCCATTTTACTTAGTCAATTTCTTGAATTTTTTTAACTTCTGAGTTCCACTAGGTTCCTTCTGAGTTCCACTAGATCCTTTCTGAGATAACTCTTACTAATTTTTGATGTGCATAAAAATGAACTGCTTCAGATCTTGCTATTAACTTAGCATCTCCAGTAATGGCATGTAGTCATTTCATTGTTTCTTTATATATTTTGTACTAGTTGAGGCATTCTGTTATAGAATTATTTTTGTAATATATTAATAAGATAAGTTGAACGATAAACAGTAATAATACATACTGTATTCAACTGTATATGATGGCTCCATTATTGCTGATATAGTTGACACAGATCCATTATTGCATAATACTCCTACATACAGAGTCTGTATTTGCAATTGAGTGTAGTAGCCACAGTAGTTTGGTTGGCAGAGCATCAGAATTGTAAACCAAGAGTGATGGCTTTGATACCTACCCAGGTCAGCCTGGGTTGTCTATGTCATTGTTTCCTTGGGAAAGGCACTTAGCTCCATTTTTTTCTGCATGTCGTAGCCAATGGTGTGTTAAAAGTGCCTTTAAAAACCAACAAAAACAAAAATTATTGTTTATCTTCAACCATTTTATAATACATAAACATTGGTCATTTCAGAAATTATTTTGTTACACCCCATGCTAACAAAGTTTGGAGGGGTTATACTGGAATCAGCTTGCCCTACTAGTCACTCATCATACATTTGTTTACTCAGTATTTCCTAAACCCTTTTAGATAGCTTCATAAAATTTGGTATGTTTTTGTATCATGACTAGACATTGTATTGTGTAAAAAGAAGTTGTCTAAGAATTATTCCCAATGTTTATTTTTAACAAAATGTGTCCATCTGTCCATCCTTCACACTCTTGTTTGGTTTATATCTACAGAAGGGCATGAGATATTTTATATTTGTTTCATGACAAGAATTTGTTTGGGCCATATAACATTTGGCTTGGGCAGATAACAGAGTTATCTCCCCATTTAAAAAACTATATTTATGTTTCATATATTGGTGTAGGTGTGTGTTGGGGGGGCGGTGTATTTCAAGAGCATAACTGACAGATCTAGTTAATCTTATTGTCAGTGCTGAGCAGATGAAGAGGAAGTCTTTGGTTCTCAAGTTCCCAAAACAGGCCATGGAAACAAAGAAAAGAAGAAAGGCTGGCACAACAATTCATTGTGACTATCTCAAAGTAAGTGTTCCAGTTACAGTAAGTAACTCTGTATTGTTTCATCAAATCATTTCATTATTATGTACTTTGACAAAATTTGTAACTTGCATAGTTTTGCAGCCTGTTCATTTGGTTGGTGAATTTGCCTTTTAAGGTTCAATATTGAGTTGTTGTCATTTTTCCATCAATATTAAATCTACACCGCAGCTGATCCTTGTACTTTGCTGAGTTCTGGAAATCTTAAACATATTTTTATGCAGTTTCGTGTATGCACTGTGTATTGAGACTTATATGTGCCTTATATGTGTTTTTGTTGCATAGCTCCTTTTTGGATAACCGCTATGGTGGCCTGGTGGTTAGAGCATCCACCTCAGATGCGGGAGGTCGCTGGTTCAAACCTCAGTCAAGTCATACCAAAGACTTGTAAAAATGGTACTAACAGCTGCCTCACCTAGTGCTCAGCATTAAGAGGTTAGTGTTAGGACTGATTGACCTGGTGTCAGAATAATGTGACTGGGTGGGACATGATGCTACATGTCTGCAGCATGATGCCCCAGTGCTAGACATCACAGTAAATTGCCACACTACAAACATCATAGCGATATGACTGAAAATTTTTTTAAACTATGATAAAAATCCGAAACAAACACACACACATCATTTTGGATAGATTTATCCCTGTGTTCAAATTCCCCTTAGACAAATGCCTCCCTCATACATCATCATCCATAAGAACAGGATGGTCATTGCATAAATTAGAATCGGCCATACTTACATAACAGATTTGTACATACTAAAGGGTGAAGAACCACCTGAGTGTATTACTTGCAACTAAACATTTACCATAAAGCACTTTCTAATAGATTGTTACAATCTCCAACCTAAAGATGATCATTACTATAATGTTCAGGACATGAAGGAGCTTTTTGATACAGTGAACATGTGTTGCATTTAAATTTCTTGAAGGAAGTATACATTTATTCTATAATATAGCTATTGTGCTATCTCTTTGAGTATTTTTCACCCAACATGTCATTCATCCTAAGTACCTTTATTTAATTAGTCATTGATATACACCATTTACATTCTCCATTGATCGGGAACCTTCATATATCACCTTCACCATCTCATCATTTAGTTATTGATTGTTTGGTTTTATTATCACTGGTCGATGATGAAAAACCTTTTATTAGCTGTAAATAAACTAGCATATAACCTTTTTTAAATAGCCTTTGAGTGCTGGTGCACCATTAAACTACAATCAACCAGTCAGTCAGTTGTATAGATTTATGGCCCTTGACAATTAGATTAGTATATTTTATTTTAAAATTATGGATATTTGATCACAAGAGTCAGTAGAAATCAGAATTAAAGTGAATAAATTAATGACAGACTTTAAATAAATATCAGGTTGACATATTGTTTTAACCGATTTATGCATCAGTAAAGTTTGAGTTGCTACCCCTTCTCATACACAAACACGAATGAACTAAAGCGTCATTGCCAGAATTACACTCATAAACTGCCAGAGCCTAAATCATCAGTATGTTTGTACTTTTTAATACTTCAGCATAATAATTTTTAAATGTCACCAGAAATTTCATTGTTAATAACACTCGGCGGTGACTGACTGTATGTCTTTTTTTACTAATAAACACAGGCACACTACAGTTGCATTGTCCCATAATAATACATCAGGCTTCAGTCATGCAGCTGGCTAATTTCTTTGGTTCTTTGTGGAGAAGAAAATTAAAAAGCACTAATTATTATTAAAGGCTATCACTCCATGATTTCCAACCTTCAGACATTATTAAAGGGCTGATATTGGCCATGACAAGGTGTTCTATGACTTGACTGCCAATTTTGATCTGAGCCAGCCTCATGCACCCAGACTTTAATCAACTCAGACCTTAATGACGCAGCTATCGTTTATGACATGCTTCCTGATAGCCTTGCCTTTGTCATGCAATGCGAGTTCCATGCTTTTTTGATCAACCCCATATATCTGCATTCTCCTTGGATGGTTTGGAAATTTTAATGTCATGGTTTGTAGCCAAGAAGTGGCTGCCATCTGCAGGTAATAGAAGATAATCATTTGCTCTCAGGTTGCTGGATCCTTCTAGTCCAAGACCCAGTTTGTGCTTTGAAATACTTTAAACACACTGAAAGCGTTCGTCAAGGTCATCAAAGACATTCCTTTTGATAAAGGCGGGAAAATAGGACATCTCCCACTCAACCCTCAAGTTTTGGTTGCAGCAGGTGATTTGTTATGCATATTTTTGGAGGGCCTCACAGGATCAGATTCACTTAATGAAGATATCAGCATATGAAAATAAAGTTGCATCTGCACATCTTGCATTCGAATGCAGTCATTTAATTCAAGACATTATTGAGGCTGTCAGCTGGCACACTCAGTTGGATTTCTCCAGCATTTGCCATTGAGATTTGTCCTAAAAGATTCCGGTAAGTGAACTAAAGCTTCATGGCAATTTAGTGTTGCTTAGTACCTATGGTTCTTTTTTGCTCTCTCCTTGTTAGTAGACTGGTCTTATTCATATCAGGATCTCTATTATTATGTACACCAATCAGTTACTAGGTCCCAGGTTAGACACTCTTGCATTTCCTTTGCCTCTTGCCTATTCTCCATTCATTAATTTGGTTGGGTAATGCATTTAATGGAGAAACAAAAATGTAAATGTTTCTCCAAATATACTTGATCACGTTATAAGTTATCCCTACCACACTTTGCCACAAATGCAAGCATCCTCATTGCCTCAGTTGTGTTTCAGTAAATCTTATATGGGTAGACACCTAGCAAATGCAGGGAAGGTAATTATGACATCAAGTGTAATATAGTTGGGAAAGTTTTCTTGGAGAAACATACTTTATTATCAAATTTTCCTTTTTTTCTCATCTGCAATTTTCATGTTGAATGAAGATGCAGTAAAAATAAAATTTAAATACACTTTATCTGGTCTTTAAGCTTCCAAGACCATTTTCCTGGTAGTTTTCTAGTCCTCAGAATTAGTTTTATATGTAAAGTATTTTTTTGAAGAATCTTCTCTTGTTTCAAGTTGATCTTATAAATGTTATGACAGACAACATTTCAGAATTTAAATCTTTAGGAACTCATTACTTTTTGATTTTTTTTATACTTTTATTCGGATTGCTAGACAACTCTGGCCCATGTCTTAATGATGTTGCTCCATCTGTCCATTCATTTGACATCAGCACTGGTTAACACTGCATTTAGCAGATAATATGTATAGTCAGATTGAAATGTTTCTGTGTCATTAGCAATACAACAAAAAGACAAAATCAGGTGACTTGTGTCCTGTATTTTCAGCTGCAGTGATCTGTGTTAAATTTTGCATTTAGCACATTGTTTTTAGACCATATTGCTTGGAGGTGTGGAACTTGATATTTAGATGCATCACAAGGAGTGCTATACTCTACAGACAAAACTAGGTCACTGTAACCTATTTTGTATTCATGATATGCTTTAAGTTGTGCAGTTACCCAAATTTCTCAGACTCCTGGTCTGAAACATGTAAGGGGAGAAAATGAGACAAGTCAGTTTCATGTTTTCTAGTATCTCAGGAGTTATATAAACTTAGTGAATTCACTGTGTTAACAACAAGGGCTAGACTGGTAGGTAACAAAACAACTTAAGACAGATTCTCTACAATGTATTTCTACTCATTTCAGAAACCACGTCAGTCATCACACAGAAGGAGGGCTGATCCTGCCATTACTCTCAACACCTTATTTGAACATATTCTGAATGAGATGAGAGACATGCCAAACGTAAGCCATTATATCACATTCTGTGGGGAAGCAAAACTAAATTACACTCACTGCAGATGGCTGTACTTGCCATTAATGTGATAAACATAGAGTTTAATGTTTTAAATGTCCAATCAGCACTCTTGGAAATATAAATTTTAAAATTATTCAGGTATAACTGTTGTGGATGTATTCTCAGCTTCATTATTTGATAAATATGTCTTATGAAGGTTATGATAATAGTTATACTGAACATAACCAATTTGGACACTTCTCTGGAGCTGAAAAAAGACCCTTATAACCAGTTGCCTTTTGCTTATTTGTTGCTTTTAACTACATGCTTTACAGAATCTTTTGATATGTTGAAACTGTACTGATTAGCAGCATGTCCCATTCGAATGAAATTTAAGAGAAAAACTCCCAAAATTAAGTTTTCTTGCAATGTTAATGACAGGAATAAATCTAAAATGTCTCACATGTACACGTTCAAGGGTTCTGCATAGTAATAGACACATGTGACTTAACCATGTCACACTTTCATGCTTGCTGGATTTGTCTTCTTGACATGAGCATTTGGATTACAACAGCTATTTTCATATGACTCCTGCAGTTCTGATATTTGAAAACACAGAATAAGATGCCTCAAACCATCTAGAACTGATCATATAACTATGATTTATAACAAGGACAGTGCAGGTCTGAATTTCACCATCACATCAGCACTTTTCAGCCACCATGGTGTGTCCCTAAGCAAGGCACTTTGCTCCATTTGCCTCAGCACTCAATAACCTACTTTTTTGCAGTGCTTTAAAACACAGAAACAAATTTCCCAATCTCCCATTACAAGGCCATTCTTGACGAGAAACTTGACCGCACTTTTACAATGAATCGTTATTTAAGAAAACTTTTTTCATTGAAAACTTGACCCCAGTTTCTACACAAACAGATTAGGAAATTCATTTCCAATGAAAAGCCCACCACCAGCTTCTCAAAAGAATTGCAGTATTAGATTGCCTTATGGTTATCAGAAGAAAATAGGTTACATAAGTTCATTTATACATTAAACAAAAGCGTAAAACATGATTATTGATCTTATTCCTCAGAGCCAGCCATTCCTCTTCCCTGTTAGTGCTAAAGAGGTTCCAGATTACTACAAGATCATTAAGAAACCTATGGATATGCAGGTCATCAGGGAGGTAAGAATGTATAAGAAACCTATAGATATGCAGGTCATCAGAGAGGTAGGGATGTACAAGAAGCTGTGGATATGCTGGTCATCAGAAGGTAACGATGTACAAGAAGTCTCTGAATATGCAGGTCATCAGAGGGGTAAGGATGTACAAGAAATCTATGAATATGCAAATCATCAGTGAGGTAAGGCTGTTCAAGAAATCTATGAATATGCAGGTCATCTGAGAGGTAAGGATGCATAAGAAACCTATGGATATGCAAGTCATCGGAGAGGTAAGTACAAGAAATCTATGAATATGCAAATCATCAGTGAGGTAAGGCTGTTCAAGAAATCTATGAATATGCAAATCATCAGTGAGGTAAGGCTGTTCAAGAAATCTATGAATATGCAGGTCATCTGAGAGGTAAGGATGCATAAGAAACCTATGGATATGCAAGTCATCGGAGAGGTAAGGATGTACAAGAAATCTGTGGATATGCAGGTCATCAGAGGGGTAAGGATGTACAAGAAATCTATGAATATGCAGGTCATCAGAGAGGTAAGGATGTATAAGAAACCAATGGATTTGCACATCATCAGAGAGGTAAGGATGTATAACAAAACTCAGTCATTGGATCAGGTATCTGATTATCTAGTATTTGTTCATTATTGAAATGCCTTTGTTACATCAAAGATTGATACTATTTGTTCTCACTTGTGAAATAATGGTTAAAGTGTCCTCTAGAGTGACTACACAGTTGCTACAAATGACTGATTGCCACAGAAAGTTTACTTATTCTTGATTCCGTGCAATATTAGTGGCTCACCTGTGTACACTTGGTGAAACAGATATCACTATCTGGAGGAAATGGCAGCAACACTGGATGTTAATCTTTTCTGTTTAAGTTTAGAGATTTTTCAAGTTAGATGTGGGGGTATTCATCTTGGCAGAGATGTTTCTAAAATTCCAGGTTCCATGGATCACTTGGTTTTGGCAGCATGGAAAACATGAAATATTGTCTTGTAAGGATTTGTTTCTCTGCTACCATTAAGAACATATAGAACAAAAAACTAAGTATCGATTGTGCAGCAACTGGTTCCATGCAGCAACCAATACAGATTCTCTGTCCACTCTTTCTTTGACTTGTCTGCTCTTTTAATTCACATGATAACAGCTTTTAGTTGCCATAGATATTTGTGTATAAGTGGGATCCAGTGGCTAACAACATAGACCCAGATATGGCATCAAATAATGTGTCAGGAGATCAGGGTTTTTTTTGTTTGTTCTACTGATGATTGTTCCTAACAAACTGTGTAGACCCTGATCTGCCAGCACATTTTGTAAGAGCAGATCAGAGTCTGTACATTTTGCTGCATAGACCCAGATTTGCCAGCACATTTTGTAAGAGCAGATCAGAGTCTGTACACTTTGCTGCTTAGACCCATATTTGCCAGCACATTTTGTTAGAGCAGATCAGAGTCTGTAGACTTTGCTGCATAGACCCAGATTTGCCAGCACATTTTGTTAGAGCAGATCTGGGTTTGTATACTTTGTATACTTTGTAGTTGGATCCAACTTGTATGCAAATTTATACAGTACTCTTATTTAAATTTTTTGTTGTTGGTTTTGATTTATTTCCGAGTACTGTCACAGAGGTGAAACTTTGCATTTGGGCATAATGATGGATGTTGACTCATAATCTTCCAAGTTGTCATTAGGCCAAAGGTAAATCTTCAGAATTTAAGGTCATATAGTGGTATTTGGGCATCAGGTGCAGTTTATGTCTGTTGCAGTTTAGATTAAGAATTTATTATGTAATATTGGATGTCAAGTTATTTTCAGTTTTCAGGTTATATCTCTTTCAACTTTCCATTAATAACAGTAAGAAACATCTCATCTGCTTTATTGCATATTATCAGAAAGACCAGATATTTACTTCTAAAATTTTAAAGTCAAACTTGCCCATCAGATTTGTTGTGGTCATGCCTGTGTGTACATGTGTGATTTTCTTTGTGCACATAGGTAGATGAAGACATTGGAGATTTGAGAAATGAAATTGCCAGACACACATACACGTATTCCCCACTTATTTATTAGCATTGTTCAGAATCTGTTTCCTTTCCAGAACATCCGTAACAAGAAATATCAGTCAAGAGAAGATTTTATAACTGATGTCAGTCAAATTGTTGAAAACAGTAGATTGTACAATGGTAAGTAATGATTCCTTGACATGTATGAGGAATAGTTTGTATCTGTTTCTTAGGATTACAGAATTTCTTTTTTGTTTTTTAAATTTTGTGAGAATGATCAGAAATTCAATTAATGTGTGTATGAGTGGAAGGGGGAATAAACAAACCACCAGTCAAACTTATAGTAATAATTCTGCTACCTCTGAATTTATGTAACAGTTGGAATTAAGATTTCAGATGAAAATGAATAATTGCTGTGTAAGAATTTTAATTATGACCTGAACTATAGGTGTCTGAAAAGTTTTTATCAATTTGTCAGCTTGGTTTGATTTTTTGAGACAATTTCAAGGGACTTCTAAGACATATATTGGTAGCCATGCTGTGGCCTTGCTGTATCTGAATCCATGTTGTTATGTAGAATTGTGTTATAGCAGGACCTTGTTTATTGTCCTAACCACTTGCTTTACCTGCACAGCCTTTGCTATCATTTCTGGACCTTGTCAGGTTGAGATGAAGAAAGGAGCATACAAATGTACTGCCATTATTTTTACTTGCTTGTAAGTCAAGTCCAACTGCAAACTGCACAAACCCAGATTTGCCATTGCGTAATGCACCAGCAGATCTGGGTCTGTGCAGTTTGTTAAGAGTAAAAAGTAGAACAAACAGCACAGAGCCTGATCTGCCAGTGCATTATGCAATGGCAGATTAGTGTCTGTGTAATTGCAGTTGGGCTGAACTTATAAGTGAGTACTATGGATTTTGAGGTCAGAGCTATGGGTTGACACTGTCCCAGTGGACTGTCTGTCCTGATGGAATCAAGTATGTCACACAGGATTGTTCATTCACACACATCTCCCTTGTACTGAATCAAAAAAAATTGTCTTGTCAGGTCAAACCATAGTGTACCCACTTGACATAAACCAAAACAAAGACTTTTCCAGACTTCTAGCCAATTCCAACTTCTCTTGAGTGAAGAACATGGCGGCTGTCTGAAATGGAAAGTACCATAGGTTTTCATGTTGCTGAACAAGGAACATTTCAGACCAGTCTAAAGCCTCACTGACTCATCTTCTATACAATACCTGCTTGCTACTCATATTAGCATTTGGAACCAGAATCAGTGAAATGTTTGTCTTGTCAGACAACCCAAATTATCAGAAGTTCCATCATGATGTTCCTGTTTCTCATATGTCTGCCTCTATTTTAATGCTAAGAACAGGTTAATCAGTCTTTTGTTTTGAAACTACTTCATTGGACCCTTATTCCAAAGAACATCTTCAGTGCTTTGCATACGTTAAGAGACTGGAGATTATTCCCATGGTAAGGGGATGTAATTCCATCCAACTCTTACCCATTATCCTTACAGGTCATGATCAGATACTTTGGAAGAAACCAGGTTTTGGTTTGTATTTACCCAATCTTAATACTGGCACACCCTCCAAAGCCCTTCACACACTTACATGCCTGAATAAGCATATACTTTCATTCAAATAGTAACTAGTTAATGCTGGGATTTGACTCTAATTCCTCACTCCAATGGCAGACCACTCTCATCTGACCTCTCTCAGCAAGTGATCAACATTTTAGCACTTTTATTGCTAAAGCATGCCTGAAGATGTGGTTAAACAATTGTTTTCATTAGCAAGGACAGGATTTACGAAGTAATGAATGTTTCTCCTTTCATTATGAAGTAGTGAATGTTCTGCTATCATATTATAACTGGTAAGTAGTATTATTGAAGAGACATACTTGATCCACAAATTAGTTTTCCAAAGAGAATCGTAGGTTATAAGTAATCAGATATAATGCAGTCTTTCCAGTAGATGTGTATGTGCCATTTCCATGCTTTATTGTATATCATCCTTTTCTTGCACAGTTCGTAGTTTTTGAAGTTACCTTTTTTTTAATGTATTTTGATTTAAACAGTTTTGCCCATTTGTGACTTGGTCAAACATTCAACTTGACATGTATACATTCAAATTAGTGAAATTGTTTAAAACGGTTATGTCAGTTCTAAATGGTTGATTTCCTCCAAAACACTACATGATTCTAGTTTTAAATTGGAGCTAAGAATATGATGTGTAATTTTAGGGTCAAGACCAATTTGTAAGCTTTGAATTATGTATTTAATAAATCTACATTGTTATTTTTTATATTCCTTCTGTTTTCGTGAGATATTAACTTCTACTTCGGATGAAAAATTGAAAGGCACTGTTTTCATTTTTGCAGGACCCAAAAGCACTCTTACAATAATAGCACAGAACATGGTGGATTTGTGTCTGAGAAGATTTGCAGAGGTTAGTGTTCCAGTCTACCATGAAACCCATTGTACCATACACCCCTGTATTAAAGAAATACTAAGTACAACTACCCTTTTTCTGCACCTTGATGCAATATTAACCTCTATTATGGACACCCATCCACAAAGACACAAATTGATGGGTTCAAGTTCCCATTATATGCAGGTTTCATTTATTTTTGATCATTTGTTAACTTCATTATGTCCATCAGCCTGTCATTCAGTGAAGAATGTGATGACATATAGCACACTTAAACCATGCATGAAAAGATGGTATTGCTAGGCAGATGATCTTCGAAAACGGTTGTCTTTGAAGTTAGGTTTTACTGCCATGCAAGTTAATTTACTTGCTTTGCATATAAAGTATCAGAACTTACGGAACATTGTGTTGTAACCTTATGAATTGCATTTATAAACTGCAAACTATTTGAACTGTTTTCATTGCTATATGGAGAATTAGGTTTCTAACGTGAATCTTTTCTGATAAGATTTTTTTTTATCTGCAGAAAGAAGAGAAGTTGATGAGGCTGGAGAAAGCCATCAACCCCCTCCTGGATGACAATGATCAAGTTGCCCTCTCCTTCATCTTTGAAAACATTGTTACCAAGCTTAAATCTGTGGAAAATGTATGTTGGTCTGAATGAAAGTTTCATTATACCCCTGCCTTATGGAACACTTGTTTAATTATTTATTCAAAGAAAGATGGAATTATAATTTTTGAGATTTGATGTGCCTCTCTCATATTTGATATGGTGGGATGTGTATCTAGAATATTTGTTAGCATATCTTGTAGAAAATCATTTTATATGCTGTCTTCCATGAATTATTTGCACAGCTTCATGTATCTATGATTGGCTTAATGGGATTAAAATCTTTCTGTGTCTGTGGCATAGTATCCATTCTCTTTTACCAAATATAGTTTATATTTCTAAAAATAGTAACAAACAGTGTGCTGTCACAAATTAGTAACAGTGTAGTTTCATTAGCCTTTTGGTTAGTTTTGATATGTCAAGTGAGGCAGCTCAAATTCAGGTAAATAATTTTACCTTATAGCAGTTATCTCCCAAAGATATTGTTCTACTGACTGTACTGGTTATACTGAAATTACAGTAGAAAATGCTTTTAAAAGGAAATCACCACAATAGTTTCCTCAAATAATGTTAATATATGTTCTTTGGTGACATAAAGAAAAGAAAACCTTTTGCTAATATTATAAAGATTTTTTTTATAACTACCTTTTAAATAATGCGATACATTCTTCTTTATGATCCTATATATGTTAATATCACTTTGGCACTCCATTTCATCAGTGGTTTTAGTACTTCGATATTTAAAACTGTTCTTGTGTTTTCACTAATAAAATTGCTGTGTTAATAGATATATTAATTTCTTTATTTTTTTTTTGTTCTACAGTCATGGCCATTCCACCAACCAGTAAAAAAGAAGTTTGTGAAAGATTATTATGAAGTCATCAAGCAGCCCATGGATTTCAATGCAATATTAAAGGTACACATTATGTTGTTATGCAGTGCTTGTATATGCTTGTTCATGATTTTTAATGCTTAATGTGATACTGAAAGTGGACATATTGATTTGCTGCTTTAAATAGATATTGTCAATCGCCATTCTGAACCTATTTAAAGCACAAAAGCACAAAATTGTTAAACCTTGCACTCTGAAATTTTTTATTCTTGATTATAGTCATAAGTAGATGAACTGGATAGATTTTAGGCCAATACACTTTATGGAACTTTTGGACTTTGCCATTTTCAATTTGATAGGTCTGTTTGTTGTAATGTAGGTGAGTGTGACCAAATCAGATTCTCAGGCCACAACAGCATCTGTGTTTTACAGTATTACACATTTTGATACTTTTTTGACAAATTAGCACAATTAAGCAAACACCCGTCAAGTTAGACACCTTTCAGGCCATTGCAGACATTATCTCATATTTATCAGATTTTTTTTTTCAATTTTTTTAATTTTTTTGTTTTTTACAAAAACCTTGTTGGCATGATTAAGGAAAGACTATATGAAGCAGATAAATTTAAGGTCTGGATGTTTTTATGCCTGTGTTGTTGACTAGAGCCTTCTGTCAGTACAACAATATTTCAAATATTTTTACTGTTTTATATTTTTAACTTTCAGTGGATTGCATACATGTTTTATAAACACAAAGCTTCAGTGGTTTCTGTCTTGCTGCAAAACATAGGCAGGACATATGGTTCATTTTTTTTTATATCATGTCATAGCTGTAGGTATCATTGTAGTCAGTTTGGGATGTTATGACTCTGTGGTCATAAACTAAGTAACAGAAAGAAGCAAAGCCAACAAGTTTTGTAAGACTTAACAAATAATTTAATTATTAAAGTTATAAATGAAAAAATAAGAGGAACTTCAGGTATTGTGAAGTGAATTCAAAATAATCCTGAAAAAGATCTATTCAAGTTCAGAAGAATGAAACATTCCATGTAAATTTCAGAACCAGAATTGTACTGGTCCTTCAAGAATCGTGACATCAAAATGGCATTGTCCAGAACTTCCTTGAATAATTTTCAGTAGTTCCAAAATAATATTATTGTCCAATGAGCACTTTCTATTTCCACTGAACAGTCCAAACAAATGTTTTCCCTCTCAGATAATATTGAAGTACAACATAAAACACATTGACTTGATATTACAACAGGAACACAAAAAATAAGAATGACTCCAACATACGAATTACTCTGATTGCTCAGTTAACTCTTTATATACACCTTCAGAAATTTATTATGACCATATGTCACAATATATCCCACATGACAGAACTTACTACTCAATCTAATATTTCAAAATGCTTATTCATGTGACCTAACTCATCCAATAAGAATTAACATAATTCTTCTCAGATATCACCTGACCGATCTGTCCAATAGGAAAAAGACTGAACCTCATAAACATATTTACTAATAATTTTATTATTAGTAACTTTTAACATATATATAAGCATTTATTTACAGATCCAATACAATTATGCATTCTTTAATATCTTAGAATAAACCCTATACACATATGAAATCCAGCTGTAATAATCACTACAATTTACAGTCATGACTAGAAAATAGAAATATTAGACAAAATCATGTACCAGGAGTTACAAAAAAACATATACATTGCACCTCCCCTCATAAGGAAAAGAAAGATTTGTGTAACAAAACTTTCTTTTTCCATAATAATCAAACATACAAATGATAATAATAGTGAAATTAGACAGGAAGATGTATAATGAAGATACAAAAGTATATACAAAGTAAAGCAATTTAGAACTCCTATACACTTGAAAGTGCATCTGCAACTAAATTTTCCTCTCCCTTGATGTGCTAAATGTTGAAGTTATATTCTTGCAATATCAAACTCAGTCACAACATTCTCTGAATTTTTATTTCCTTTTGTTGATAAAAGTTAAGGTGTTGTGATCACTGAATAAAATAATCAGAGAAGGAGCAGAATAAATCTACACTTTGAAGTGTTGTAAAGCCAAAACTGAAACTAAACGCTCCTTCTCAATAGTGGAATAAATTCTCTGGTGCTTATTTAGTTGTTTTTTTTAGAGAAATAGCACACTGGATATCCATGCCATTTTTACCATCCTGAATTAATACACAACCAACCCCTACATCACTTGCATCAACAGACATGATTGAAATCTGGAGATGAAAGAACTAGTGCATCTTTAATTTAAGTATGGCCCTTAACGTATTGAACACTTCCTGACATTTGTCAGACCAATAAAACTTGGTCTTCTTACTCAATAAATTGATCAGGGGCTCAGCCAATTATGGAAAAGTTTGAGCTCAATTTCTGATAATATCCAGTCATAAAATACAGTCATACCCAAAAATTGCATCAGTTGCTTTTTATTGATAAGCACAGGGAATTGAGAGATAGCTTTAACCTTAGCTTCTACAGGCAAAACTTAACCATGTCCCACAATATGTCTTTAAAACATGACACAAGCTTGGAAAAACTCACTTTTACTTAAATTAATTGTTAAATTTGCCTCACACAATGGAATGAAGAATGTCTGGATAGTTTCTATGTGATCTTTCCAGGAAGCACTGTATATATTGGCATCATTTATATTGCATCACAGACATCTATACCAGATGTTATCATGTTCATTAAGCTCTGGAATGTAGATGTAGAATTTTTCATACCAAATGGTATAACTTTGTATTATAAGAATCCATCTGGAATTACAAAGGCTAAAATTGCTTTTGTTTATCCGTAATTGGAATCAGCCAGAATCCTTTTAAGAGGTCAAACTCAGTGACATATTTTGCATTTCCAATTCTGTCAATACAGTCATCAATTCTTGGTATTGGAAAAGAGTCTGTTTTGGTGACACTGTTCACTATTCTTTAGTCAGTGCACATACGGAAAGAATTACCTGGTTTTTTGCACAAAAATACTCAGCGAACTCCAGTTACTTTTGCTAGATTCAATAAAGTCATTCTCCAGCATTTCTGCTTGAAAGGATTTATCCTGTAAGGATGTTGTTTTACAGGCTTAGAATCTACAATTTTAACATCATAGTAGATTTTGCTTGTTCGAGTTGAAACATCCGAGAACAAGTGCTCATATTCACATGTTAACTACTTTAACTCATTCTTTTCCTGTGGCTATAGATGTGAAAGTTTATTGTCTTGATTCTTTAATATTTCAGAATTTTGAAGACTGGTTGAACTAAAGTCATTACAATACAATTTGTCAGCCAAAGGAAGAATTTCCAGCTTCAAGAGCTCTTTTTACCATAGGTCTAGAAAATGTACAAGCAGTGTATAAATCTGGGATTTCATTTTCAATAGGGTCAGCTTTTTCATCCAAACAAGGCCTGTCAGTTAAAAGTGGATTAACCACAGCTAAGTAATTGCCTAGCAATAAATAAACACCAACAATGGGCAAAGAACTCATAGCGCCAATAGTCACTGGTTCTGAAACTAAATCTGATGTTAACATTATGGAGTGGAATTTGAATAAAACCGAACTCCCTCAAGAAGAACACTTTCAGAAAAGAAGGCTTCTCAGACGATGGCAAAGTATCTGATAATGAAAGCCTCTGAGAAGCTCCTGTATCCCTTAGTATTTTAAAAGGGATGGACTTAGCAGAATCACCAAAAGGTGATATAGAACCTTTGACATGAATGGTTCATAATTCTGTATAATCAAACTGGGGATTGTTTGACCAAACAAATGTATTGTTTCCAATACATGACCATGACCTTGACCTCTGAGAAACGAGCATTTGGAACAGCTCTATCTTTATTCTGTTGCTTGTTTTTATAATTAAAGCAATTAGAAATAACATGCCCTATTTTCTTGCAATAAGTGCATGTAGGAAGAGATAAGGATTTCTGATAAGTCCTATCAGACATTTGACTCTTTTAAGTTCTACCAGATTGAAATTTGTACATACTCGCATGAGACACTTTTCTTGCTAACCATCTACTGAGAGGAAAAAAAAACATATTGACAAATGAAACTTTGAGTTAAGGAATAGTTATCAGCTGTATGAACAGCTTCTTCCAAAGTTTCTACCTGGTGTTGGTAATTTCTTTTTTGCAATTCCGAAAGCTCTGTTGATATGCCTCAGGTACCAACTCTTGACCCTTGAAGATAATTCCTTGACCAATTCATAATCAGAACGTGCTTCTGCTGACAGTAAGATATAAACTTCATGAGCTTTGCCAATAAGTACGTTCTGTAATAATAAAGTCCAGTGATATCTTGGCCATTTTAAATTCTTGGCTATTTTTTTCAAAATGTGAAAAATATGGATCTACATCTTTTTCTTTAAATGGGGGTACTAATCTATTACTTTTTGTAACATCAAAAACTGAACTTTCATGAGGTGAATGCTGTTTGATTGCCAGTTCCACTTCTTTAAATTTCAATTGCATATCAATCTCTCATCTTTTTGTATTGGTATATTCATTTGCATCTTACTTTCTTCTTTTTTATCTGCATTTTTTGCTTGTCCCTTTCCCTTTCTTCCATTTGCATTTGCAGTCATCTGCATCTCTCTTTCTTTATGAATTTGTCTCTCAATTTCTTCATTCTGCATTTTTATTTGCATTTCTGTCTTCCCTCTCTCTTTCTTCTTTTTGAATTTGCATCTGAATTTCTCACAACGATCAGAAATAGGCCCCAATGACATACTTTAAATGCTCGATGATTACATTAAAGTTATGCCTTTAGCTCATTTTTTCTGACACTGTTGTATGTACAGTCATGAAACTAGATTGGTGTATCCATCTTTGACAGGAACTACTCACCTCAGGCAAAAGCAGGTCACCTAGTTTTTGAAGCTGCAGTGATTAAATTAAGAGTTTGCATTTTTCCCAGTTTCTCTGACTCTGTTGTATCTATATTCATGAGACTTGCCTGGTGTCTTCATCTGGCAAAAGAAGATTACATTGACTTGCTTTCATGCTGTAACAACAATGCAAGATATTTAGGGATAGCTTCCACATGAATTAATGAAGAAGCCTATCAATTTGGGGGTCAGAGGTCTCAGTTACTGGAGGAAGAAAGTGATTCCGCACAGCAAGATTAATAGAGCTGAAAATAAAAACCAAACATTAGAATCAGTATATATTTTTGCGAATATTCAGATCAAAAATTGTTTTTCAGCTATTCGTTTATTTTACTTTAGTAGCATTTATTTTTGTTGGGCTCAATTTTCGTGGTTTTGTAAAAAGAAAAATGCATTTTCATGGGTACTTAAATTCGTGGTTTTGTCTGTCAAAGTTTGCATATTAGTAGGTATTTAAAAATTTCATGGTTTAACCTCTACAAATACCCAAAATAAAGACTACAAAAGAATAAAACTATGCCGACTCAAACGGCGGTCACTTCAATGTTTAAAACAATACTACCACCTGTATGAGCACAAAGTAAAGACCTGGCAAGTTCGATATTTACACCGTGTTTTCGACCAAGTGAATAACGTCAGTCAAAGCCAACGCAGCCAACAACACTAAAACAATTCTTCCATCTCTATGAGCACAAATAAAACACCTGTCAAGATTAATCACTTTTGCCATGTTTTCATTTGAGTGCTCAACATCAAAGGAAGCTGACGCAGTCAACAACACTAGGCCAGTTGGTTATTAAAGTGCATATGAATGATCTCTTACTTGAACCGCTGTCCATCAAGTTGCACCATCAGTACTT
Organism: Megalonaias nervosa; assembly: GCA_016617855.1. Lineage (NCBI taxonomy): Eukaryota > Metazoa > Mollusca > Bivalvia > Unionida > Unionidae > Megalonaias > Megalonaias nervosa. The sequence continues at coordinate 117,144 of JAECUM010002453.1, forward strand.
TCTGAAGATCATGGCATTAACACAGTGGCTTAAGAGTGGTAAAATTCAACTTAGACCCACCTCGGTTCCTGGACTTCCTAACCTGTGAAAAGCTGTGAACATGGTGCAGGCACTTGCTTACCAGGTGGCCAATAATGCAGTAGAACCCCTGCTTCAGTCACTGTCCCGGAAAAGAAAGCAAGGAGAGTATAACAGTTACAACGAGGAAAAGCAGTGGCAGTATTTGATGTGTTTAGAGCCCACCAAAGTGCGAAGATGCTAACTAAATTGAAAGACAGTGGAATCACTCCATTTGTTTGTGCCTGCCTCATGTACAGACCAACTTCAGCCACTAGACTTGACAGTAAATAAAGAGTACAAAGAAGAATTAAAGTCACACTTCCACAAGTGGTATGCTAAACAGTTCATGGATGCCATTACAGAAAAAGATGTTACTGGTGACAATCAGTGCACAGTATTAGTAAACCTTGCAACCTCATTAATCAAGCCAGTTCATGCTGAATGGATAATTGCAGCTCGCGCAACAATTAGTGAAAGATCGGACCTAATTGTCAGTGGTTTTGAGAAAGCTGGACTTGTTTAATTCAGCAATTTGGGGATTATTTACCTGAGAAACATTTGTTAGTACCATGAGACTTGATTGACATGATGTTAATACAGTGGCTTTGTCCAAAAATCTGTGAAGTGTGAGCTTTAATACTCTGTTGTAATTAGTGTATATGCATAGTGTTTCATTAATAACAGTGTTTCAAGAAATAGTTGTAGTATTTTACAGGACTGTTGTTCTTTTGGATTAAAAATGCATGGATAAAATGAAATGTGCTTTCAGAAGGATTTAAATATTTCAACAACAGTTGTGCTTGATTGAAGGATCGATTTCAATAAGTATTAAATTTAATTTTCATATACTGTTATTTTGTATATTTTTTTCTTTATTTTTAGTATTACTATTGCTTGAATACCTTATGCTTTTTCTGTTTTCTCTCTATCCTTACCTCACATATCAATTTAAGGCAGTGAGTGTAAAATTACAGCTATCGGATACCTTTTCGAACATGTGAATTGAAACAATATAAAATGATTTATAATTCTTGTTTCAAAAGGTTAAAATAAAAAAAGACAAACACATGTAAAAGCTAATATTTAATTACCAGATTACAGTATTGACCTTGATTTACAAAATACTAGTAGCTGTGTTAATCACTAAGAATGAAACACTGTAAGAAAACGGGGGGGGGGTCATCATCCTACATGGCCCATTTTTCATTGGGGATTTAAATTCATGGTTCAGGACAACAATGAAAACCATGAAAATTGGTCCCCCATGAAAATTGATGATACTACAGTAATTAGCGAGTTGGGCAGTATTTTGTCAAAGAAACAAGTAAGGCAAAATGTAAACTATGCAATGTTGAATTAGTTTATGAATGAATAACATTAAACCTGCTAAATCACCCAAAATGTAAATTATGGAAGCAAATATATAAATTTAATTATATATTCAGTCAAAAACCATTTGACTTGCTTTGAGTTATTAACATCTTAGTTTGTGTTTAAGACTTGAACACAGCTTGATGACATTGTCGTTTGTAATGTTTCAGAAAATACAGACACACAAGTATCAGGACAGATATGCTTTCCTTGAGGATGTAAAGCTGATACTGTCCAACAGTAGGCAGTACAATGGACCTGATAGTGCCTACTCACACACAGCAGAAAAAATCGTGGAGGTCTGCAAGGAAGCTCTAGAACAGGTGGGTTCAGCTATTATGTGGGAATTAAAAAATACCATATTAACTCACTTATAAGTCAAGTCAAACAGCAAACTGCAAATAACTCAGATCTGCCATTGCATAATAACTTGGCAGATCTAGGTCTGTGCAGTTTGTTAGGAGTAATCATACAACAGATCACATAGACCTGGATCTGCAGGTGCATTATATTATGGCAGATCAGAATCTTTGTTGTTTTCAGTTTGAATTGACTTATAAGCAAATATATATAGTGATTGTAATCAGATGATTGAGCCTTCAGTATGTAATAAAATCAGTTTGTCACAAGCAGTCCATTTTCCTTTAGGTATCTATTTTGCTTGACATGATAGTGTTTACTGTTAAGCTTTTTTTAGCATTAGATTGTGTGTGGAACAGTTTCAAAAAGAAAAACATATCCTTTGGACTAATAAATGTCTAAGGTAGCCTGTGGTTTACAGTCATCCACAGATCTTAAATTCTTCAGTTAGTAGTTATAATCCAAGAGTTGGTGACCAACACAGTAGTTATTTTTCCATTGAAGATATTCAGTTGATGTGGACTTTAAAAGTAATGCATCCCAGATGTTGGTAGAACATAATAGTGTAGTTGAAAACTTCTGAACATCTGAAAGCAGGTACATGGTGGAAACGGTGTTTCCCAGTAGGCACACTTTGAAAGGCATTGCAAATTGAACTTGTGCTACCTGTGAATCATTGTATTGACACTTTATATTTCATCTAGGATTTGTTACTTAAGTCTGTCTTAAATATACAAGCAGTCTGCCTTCTCTGATATATATGTTGTCCAAAAACACTTTTTGAACAATTTACAGAGGAAAAACTTGAAGAAATCTTGGAATAAAAACCAATGTTTCACCAGCACCTTTTAATGATGAATAAATCCTTTGAAAAGAAATTTATGCAGATTGATGAAACATATTAAAAAAAGGGTGTGGTACCTGTACAACATAAAATTGTCATGTAAGTGTTCTTTATTTGCAAGCAGATATATAACTTAAGTTTACCCTAGCCCATGTCCAGCTGGACATGACAATTGAATGGTACAGTTTTTCCAGTGATTGTGCTTAGACCATTAACATTTACATTTAGAAACCTGCTTTGTTTTATCCAGGTATTTCAGATGTAATAAGATTGAACTATTGGTGTACACAAAGTTAACTCAGTAATACCAGTTGTATATTATTTTTACATTTTTTATGGCATAATCAGCCAATATGACCTTCTAAAAGGCAGCAGTTAATACAGCATAGACATTGTTGCAAAATCAGCTACAATTTTAACATATTTGCCAACATTGTTGACTGGAGTAAAATTCCAGAATAAAATTTTGAAAAGAGGAGCAGAAATAATGATAATAGAGTTAAAGATGCATATAAAGCATATTCAAACACACCTGTGAATGTAACACACTTTCTGATTGGTCAATGGCTTACTATGTTGAATAGGCATGATGCACTCTAATGCATTTCATAGAAGACAAAAAAGTGAAGGCAGAATTGTTGGTAGCTCATTGGTTGGCATGCCAGATTTGTGATCAAAAGGGTGCAGGTTGTAATCACATGGTCAGATCAGCCTTGGTTGGCTACCATGGTGTTCCCTTGGCAATGAACTTTACTCCAGTTTCCTCAGCACTAAATAATTACCTTTGGTGCTATGCCATAAAATATCAAACCAAACCAAGTCTGGTTGGCCAAATTTGTGGCAGTAGAATCCACAATTTATTGTTTGAAATTTGAATGCCTTTCTGATGTCATACCTGTTCCTGTGACATCTTACCAGGGAAAATCATATTTTCTGCTGTTTTTAAACATAATGTTAGAATGGAGATAACAGTCTTGTTTAATAATTTGTCAATTTTTAATGGGCATTTTTCTGTCCAAAATATCCATTCTAGGGGCTCTGCTGTCTCATTACTGGCAAAACTTAGTTTGCAGCAGTAAAACCACTATTAACATCATAAAATCCACAATAACAATAATGTTATCCACTAGATTATATTACTCCTTTAGCATGATGAGTACCTGACTGAGACAGAGAGGAACATCAAAGCTTCCAAAGAGGCTGCCCTAGAAGCAGTTGACACTGACAGTATCATGACAGGAAACTCAGCCAATATGGATGACTACAGCTTACCAGGTACAGAATTCTCCCATACAAGAACAGGATTTTCATTTACAGTCTCTCTAAATCAGCCACCTGAGCAGTGTGTGTGTGTGTGTGTGTGTGTGTGTTTTGCATGCATGCGTGTGTGTGTGTGTAAAAATGTTTTTATAATTATGTTTTCAAGACAAGTGATAGCTTAGTAGAGATTCATTACTATAATAGGTTTTTTGGACCTTGAAAAGAAGTTGTTGAAGACAAGTGATTGCTAATACAGGTGACCTGTATGGAAGGTTTGACTTATTAACTGGTTTCTTCATTGATGCAGTTCATTGACATATTATGTGTACGCACTTCTCTTGGTATGATAGTTAATGTTTTGGTGTGTACTAAAGGCATTGTGATTATATATTGTATTCAGAGCATTCATCCATTATTCAGACTGTTGTTTTCAGGGCAAAACTTCACAACCATTTCAGATAACTCGGTGAAATTAGGTACACATAATAATGCGTATAAAATTTTATAGAGATATTTGAAATGATTATGAAGTTTTGCCCAGGAAACAAAAGTGTAAATTATACACTCTAATATGTGTACCAAATTTAATAGAGGTGTCATAAATGGTTATAAAGTTTTACACTAGTGACAAAAGTGTGGATATTGATGGACAAGGATTTAGATGTGCCTTTTGCTGTTCACAGTTCTTCAACTTTTGGTATGTGTTATGTTTTTGTTTGTGTGTACATATCCATCCACCATTCATTCATTCATTTCTGGAGCAAAATCCATGTTGCTTGTCACTTATCCGTATACTTTGAACCTGCAAATTTAATACATATGAAATCTTCAGCATAATCATTTTAGGGGGATGTAGGTGAACCAGTCTTATTATTTTATTTTGCCTTTTTTCTCTCTGGTATGTAAGACATGTAGATATAGCTGTCACTATGTCAATCTAGGTTGTTTTTTTTTTCAAAACAGTCTTAAACTATCAAGAATATTTCAGTCCAATTTGGTACATATATCACACAAGTTGTATAGAGATATCTTTTGATACCAATTATTTTCAGTATTCAGTAATTTTTATGTTACCATGGAAGCAGAATGTAGCATAAGTAGTATGTAAATTGAGAGTGCTGGACTATAGGGATAGACCTGTGGCAATAAAGGCTTGAACATTCCATTGACGATACTATCAATTGTAGGATGACTGTTCAAGCTTCATATTGGCATACCTCATCAGTCAGCCTTGTAAATTGGCATACCCTGTCAGTCAACCATGCCAGTTGGCATACCCTGTCAATGAACCTTGCTAATTGGCATAACCTGTCAATCAGCCATGCCAGTTGGCACACCCTGTTAGTCAATCTTGCCAGTTGGCATACCCTGTCAACCAGCCTTGCCAGTTGACATACCATATCAATTAACCTTGCCAATTGGCATACCCTGTCAATCGACTTTGCCAATTGGCATACCCTGTCAACCAGCCTTGCCAGTTGACATACCATATCAATTAACCTTGCCAATTGGCATACCCTGTCAATCGACTTTGCCAATTGGCATACCCTGTCAACCATCCTTGCCATTTGGCAGATGCAACATTGTTCTGTGTAGTTTCAAAGCTAGTGAATTAGACGCTGAAAGTTTTTGATTCCTATACGTGTATCCCACTCATTTATCCCCGGATAGGAGCAGCCACTGTCCATCAGCACAAATGCTCTTAAGACTGAGACAATTTGAATGGGAAACATACAGGCTAGTCAAGAAGTTACAGGGTTTCTTTCACTACCATTCAAATTGATGTGTTGGCAGAACAGTGCTGCATGAGCCAGCCTGCAGGATTGATTGATAGGAGCTGCCAGTATAAAGCTTGAGCAGATGTTGGAAATCTAGATGCAGTGCAATGTCCTAATGAATAGGATCATCAGTTCAAGCCTTTATTGCTATGGGTGTACATTCAGTAGGATTCTGTACATCAGTGGGATGGGTGGGTATATTTCAATAGCATTTTATCCTGCTTTCATCTGTCATGGAATATAGCTCTGTGGCAGGCTAGACATGTAGACTAAGACCAGTTTTTTGTCATGTCTGTTGTATTTTGTAAACCTTTTTTCATATACTTATTTTATTTGAAGTGGTACTATAATGTCATCACATTCCAAAGTGTCATGAAATCATCATACAGGGGAAAAATCTCATTGTAGATGATACCAAAAGTCATGTCATTATTTCTTAATTTTGTTGCATACTTTCTGTCTTGTGCTGAAAAATGGCTTGGAAACATTTTCAACTCCTATCATAACATTCCCTGGAAGTGAGAA